>JAXIVD010006884.1:12500-22175 GCA_036785275.1 Cancer borealis | reverse complement strand
CAACAAAACAAAAGAAAAGAAAAAGAAGAAGAAAAGGAAGAACAAAGAACAACAAAAACAACAACAACAACAAACAAAAAATAAAATAAAACAAAATATAAATTAAAGGGAAAAGAAAGTCAACAGATATTCGATAGGAATAAATCCAGCGAGAGTGCTGTGGAAAAAAGTGGCCGAAAACAACTAGGAGCCGGGGGAAAACAAACACACCAAGGACTCGCCAGGGACCAATCTGAGTAGGAAAAAAGGAAAGTGGCTCAGAGATACTTGGCACAGGGAAAAAAACGAAGAAAGAAACGCATTACTCTCACTAGGGATAATTACCACTGAGAAGAACGAAAAATGTTATATTACAGACATTTACATACACCAGATGCTTGACAAAAAAAAAGTTCACAATAAATTAAGTTACTTTGGACTCGGTTTGGCAAGCACGCCAGGCTCTCATTAGTGAAAATCCGTGAAGAAAAGAAGAAAAGTATCGTCTTGAAGGTACTTGGGACTGTAAAACATGCATGCAGAGGCCCACGAAGGAGGCATCATGGCCACGATATAATCACACCAACTCCACTCAGGTCTCCTTCAAAGATACAGGCTCACAAGTCCTAACGGGGATCGGAGTTTCCATCCTGAAAATTACTGCAACGTGAACCCACAAGTTCCAGAGAGTTGAAACCATTATAAAGAATCAGAGTTTTCCCGTGTGGCAAGCAGGAGGAAGGAGTGGTAAATGGATGAAAAAGTGTAGGAGGAGGAGAAGAAGAGGAAGAGGAGCCGAAAAGCGAGCTCGGTGTCGGTTAAACACTTTACTCTGATAAAAGAAAACATTTTTTTGAAGTTACATTCCTCTTTTTCCACACTACGCGAGAGAGAGAGAGAGATGAGAGCGAGAGAGAGAGAGAGGAGTGAGAGAGAGAGGAGAGAGAGGATGAGAGAGAGAGAGAGAGAGAGAGAGAGAGAGGAGAGAGAGAGAGAGAGAAGAGAGAAAGAGTGAAGAAGAGGAGAGGAGAGAGAGAAGAAGAGAGAGAGAGGAGAGAGAGTTAATCATACTGTCTCACACTTACCTGACACGAGGCAAAGGGGAGTAGAAATATTACCCAAAACAAGGGAACACCTGTACCCTTGTTAGCCAGGGAGAAAAGATTTTTTTTCTCTTCTATTCCTATTCCTTTAACGTATCTTTCTCTCCATTTTAACTCTCAATATCTATCAGCTCATTTCATCCTCCATTCTCCTCCTTTCTCCTTTATCGCATCTATTTTTCTTTGCTTTTGTCTGTTCTTTCCTCCATTTTGAAAACCTTGGATGCTTTCTCCTCCGCTCTTCCTTTCCTCTTCTCTACATATTCTCTTCTCCTATAGTCTCTTCTTTGTGTGTGTCTTACTCCTCTTCTATTTTATCCCTTATCCTCTCATCTCTATTCTCTTCTTTTTCTCATTTTCACAGGAAAGCTATTGATGAAAAGGGTAATTGAATCTTGTTTTCGTACTATTAAATTTTCGTTGTTTGTTGGACGGTCATTTGCCTCAATATAACGGGTGTTGGATGGAGAAGAGAAGACAATATTGCTAATGGTCAACATCCTCGCCTTATTATTCATGTGGTCTTGGTTAAATATGTATAGTTTGCATTACTCGTTTAAATTAGTTTTGGCTTTATATAAATAAATAAAGGAAACTCGCTAAATAATGTGGTGTTCCTGCCAGGAAATATGATAATGGATGAACATTCTATCTCCGACTAGAAGATTCTCACGCATTTCGAGATGAAAGAATAAAATAATAGTAATAATGCAAACAATGAGACGCGAAAAGACGTCAGAAGCTTGAAGAAATATGAACATTTTCCACCGGGGAATGACCGCCTGCAATTACGGCAGACAACGTCGTGATGTAATGCACGGATTGCGAGGTAAAAAAAATTGCATTACGAAAAGGAAATGAGATTTGCAAAATATAATCAAAAAGAGAGTAGAAAGTGAGCAAAAGAAAGAGAGAGAAAAACAATGAGAGAGAGAGAGAGAAGTTGAGTGGTGATATACATTTTTGCATACGTCTTGCTTCACCTGTCTGACGTGTTCCTGTGTTTGGCTTCACCTATGTTATTACACGCTGTATATTTAGTGTTTTATTTAATATGGATTTTGTCTCCGGGTGTTCGTGTTGCCCTTGTATCTTGACCCTCAAACTTTCTGTAAATATTTTCAAAGGGGGCAAGGGTGGACTAAACTTTCCTATAGGTTGACAGTTTGCGTCGTTATAATTGAGTGAGGGAGAGAGTGTGTGAAGTAAAAGGAATTTCGTGGAAACTAGACCTATTGTAGTGCTCAACCACAAGCTTCAGCGTGTTGTAAAGGACCCTTACCAGTGTTAGACAAAAGGCCGAAACATTTAAAGGTCTGGCATTGAAGTGAAGGACAATGCAATGTTAGTTCACTTTATGAATATTTACGTTTTTGCTATACATGAATATAAATTTTCTTGATCACGTTATGTTTAATGGAGTTACACATTTGTCTATTGAATCCTCATTATCCTTCTCAGAACTTGTTATTCTTCTATTTTTTTTTTAGGCATGTGACTGTACGCCTACGAGTGAGGCATTTCATAGTATATATATATATATATATATATATATATATATTATTATATATATATATATATATATATATATATATATATATATATATATATATATATTATAGATATATATAGTAATATTATATAATATATATATATATAGTGTGGGTTTTCATTTATTTGAAATACTGTAACATGTTTCAAGAGAAATCTCACTTCAAGAAAAATTGTTTGTGAAGAATGAAATATTTGAAGCGGATGCAAGTGAATATTTGACGCAGAAAGATTTAATTGAGTTACGGAAATTTATTTAGAATATGATAAAGGTGCCTTGACTATTAGCTATTTCTATTCTTCATAGACAGTATACTTAATAGGTAGAAAAAGGAGTTTAAACTTTGATAGCATTAAAGACATAAGCTGCTTCTGTTAAAAATGTGTAGAGGTGGAAACGATAAAGAGCAATTGTCAACCATCTCCCTCTGGGCCCCGTCTTCTGTTTCTTGTTTTCATGCTATTGTTTACGTTGGAAGCACAGGAGGGAGACCAAAGGGAACCAAATGCTAAAAATAACACATGAATACCCAGGTAATTGCATTCCTGGCACAGTATTTTGGGAGGATCTTAGTTTGTTTAGAGACTGAGGTTGAATTGTTTGTCTTATAGCGTTAAACGAGTTGTGAAAAGAAATTTGAGGACTTGTTGAATCATTATATTTATAATTATTACTATTATCATTACTTGTATTATTATCATTATTTGTTATCATTATATTATCATTATTATTATTATTGTTATTATTATTATTATTATTATTATTATTATTATTATTATTAATTATTATTATTATTATTATTATTATTATTATCATCATTATTATCATTGGTATAAATACTGCAGGAAAATTATGTTTGTGATTTACTTTTTAAAAGCTTGATATTGTGTTCTGTATATCTACAAATCTTTCTTTTGTCTTGCAGATGGAGAGGGGAGTGAAGTATATTATTTGAAATTCCTTAGCTGGGGACGATAGAATATGTATGTAGATGACAAAGCCTTGGGGCCTGAGAAGGATGTGTAGGGTCTTGGCGAGGTGTCAGGAATACAGCGCCAAGGAGCGTGTGGTTATATTATTTAGGCAAGCATGAAGGGAAGACAGGAAGGGATTATATCATTGGTTCTAAGTTTCTCTTCTCACCTGAACACGTAACTTGCATTGTTGACTTGTTACAACCTGTCAGTTTCTTGTGTTTTCTGATAGTTTAATTGAGTAACAATACGTGAATGAGTGTAACTATAATAGCAGCGTCTGTTTCTGATATTCCTATCTGTCTGGTATGTCTTCCTTTGTAAGTGAGGATGTTGTCTGCCCCAATAATAAGGTAATTAGTATCATATTCACTTCAATAGAAATTTTTTGGACGCTATTAATACTGTAATGGCATTATCCTCTCAGACAAGCATCATTATCTACCTGTGCACACCTGTATTGTTACCTGTCAATAAGGTTTTCCTCACTCAACCATTGCAAACATTTCTGGAAGGCAGCTTACATACTTATTTATACTTAAGCAAATATTTTTCTTATTGATAACAAAATAAGTAGCACGTCTTTAATTATGGAATTAATGTTAGCTGGACCTCTGAAAACTGGAGTGAATAGACCGATCAATGTTTATAAATAACGACAGCAATCATACCTGTAATTTACCCGAAGCAGTTGATACAAAGTTAATGAAGCGTTTGAAGTGTCCCTCAGGTGTGGTAAATCCATCTTCTTGAAGGTTCTTGCTTGCTTCATGAATCATTAGACGAAGTGAATCAACACAATCACCAGATATGACTTATACAACACTTTATTATTTAATGTTTTGAGTTCAGTAATGGAATTTCAATGACTTTCGATCACACTCACTTCATCCTTTTCATAATTAAGTTATAGTATGTACGGTTAATTTCTGATTACATGTAAGCTAGGATTATTTACGGTGTTTTTTTTTATCACCATTGTCATCAAGAGAAAGCTTAAGCTCATATTTGATATTTCAAAGCTGTATCTGACGATGCATTTATTATCTTTTTGTGTAATTCATAACATTTATTTACTTTTATTTTTTCGAGATTTGCACAAGCATATTCTGTCTCTGTTGCAGTTCATCATAGCTATCACTTCTATTTATATATCTTTGTTCCTCTATTCACTTGTTTATAAATGCTTATTGAACTCGTTTTTTCTTATCAGTTTCCGGTCGTGGAACTTTAACGTCTTTCCTCTCTTTCATTTTGTATTTCCAATTGCATTTCGTCACGGTTGCTCTCTCCTTTTCTCCGTCTTGTTTCTCCTTCACCTATGCAGCATCTGTGTTCTCGCGCGCTGCTGCCCCTAAAGGTGTCGCAAATGGCTTACTGCCCAAGGTTAGATTGTGTCATTTTTCGTCAGTGCTGGTCGAGAAGCCGCGGGTGGGTGGGCGGACCGCTGAAAATTTCTTTGTTACAGGGAAAGTTGGTGTAACATATCTCTTAAGCTCACTGCCTCGCCACCACCCTGCCACCCTCCTATTACTTCCCTTCTCCTCCTTCGTCCTCCTCGTTTTCCTCCTCCTCCTCTTTGTTTTTCTTGTCCTCCTTCTCATTATTTGGGTCTCTTTTATTCCTTCTTTTACTTTTTCTTCTTCAACTCATTGTTATATTACTAATCTTAGGCTTTCCTCTGACTTTCTCTCTCTCTCTCTCTCTCTCTCTCTCTCTCTCTCTCTCTCTCTCTCTCTCTCTCTCTCTCTCTCTCTCTCTCTCTCTCTCTCTCTCTCTCTCTCTCTCTCTTTCCCTCTCTCTCCCTCTCTCTCTCTCAGCTATATCTCAACCTGACTAAAACACACTCTTAACTCGAGACAGCTTCTTTTCTTTCCTTCCATCGTTTCTCATTTTCACTCTCACAAGTTCTCAGTAACTTTGCAAGGCGTAAAACGTTCTCCTTGAAATCCACCAAAACCTCCTCAGTGCTCCCAATATTTCTCTTTACCACTTTTTTCTCCCTCTATTTTCTGCCTTATAACCTTTTTTCCTCAGTGGTCAGCTTATCCCCTACACCTTTTCATACACTTTTTTTCTTTCTTTATACTTCTCCTGAGTCTAATCCTCTCCAGCCTGCTAAATCCGCTTTTCCAAGTTTATCCAACCGTTCACAGTTTTCTTTTAATTTAGCTTATCCAGCAAGGTTAAGAAATACCACGTTTCTTCTGTGTTCAATCGATATTTCTTTAAGTTTTGTCCATATGCGATGTTTCAAAAGTTGCTGCAAGAATGTCATTTCTAAAAACTTCTCCCATTCACGTTTTTCTTTTTTCCCTCAAAATTTTCATCTTACAAGCGTGTTCCGCTCTTCTTGATTTTGTTTCTTCTTGTTTTTTTTTTCTTCCATCCTCTCTCAGAAAGTAAACATTATTTTGTATTTCATTTTTACATTTTTCTTCATTTATATATTTTCGTTTGTACTTTGTCGTTACAAAAGTAATTCTAACTTCTTTTATTCTCTCTTTGCAACTCCTTGTGGCACGTTTCTGCTTCCTCGCTTGTTCCATTTGTTTAATGTTTATGTCCTCTCCACGTAACAGGTTGAGAGCCCTTGCTCCCTTTCTCTCTTTCTCTCCTCTTTCCTCTTTCTCTCTCGTTCTCGCAGTGTCTCTCTATTTCTCTCTCTCTCTAACACTTTACTCTCCTACGCCCTTACACCTTTCTCTTTCCTCTCCATTTCCCTTTCCTCTCTCCCTTCCATTCGCAGGTATCTTCAAGTGATTCAAAGACAGAAGACAGAATGTTGGTGTAAGATTTTTAGAAAGGTTTTACAAAGTCTACAACGCGTCTTTTCGAGTGTTTTCATCCTATAGTATTAAATCATAAACCCATAAGTCTTTGATGAACGGAGGAGGATGAAGATAAGGAGGAGGAAGAGGAGAAGGACAAGGATGAAGGCGAGATTAAAAAAAAAAGGTAGCAGAGGGAAGAAGAGAGGGAGAGAAAAAAAGATGGAAGAAAGAATATGTGTGTATCAGATAGAGATGTAAGGGAACGCTATTGTTTCGTAGAACTGCACTATTTTCCTTTGACTTGTGACCCTTTCTTAGTCTTCTCGATATAAAATGGAGAGAAGGGAAAGGTGAAAGAAAGTTTACAAGACAGGCAGGACTGCGAAAAGAAAAAGCAAGGGATGAAGGGATAAAGACGAGAAGGCGAAGATGGTGAGAGGAAAAAAAATACCATGTTCTCAATTGTACAGAAAAGAGAAAGATAAAATATATACGTAAAAAACAAACAGCAATAGAAAAATTTAACATTCACAGGAAGAACACAAGGAAACAGAAAGACAAAGAGAGACAGGAGAGATTGATGCAGCATGAGCATAGAAACGAAGGAGAGAAATCTAGAGTTAAAGAAGCGTGATAAAGGGCGTTGAGGCAGGAAAAAGAATGAAACCAGAAGAGGAAAGTGACACAAAATAACGAACACAGAGAAATGAGTGGCAGAGAGAGTAAAATAATGAGAGAGAGAGAGAGAGAGAGAGAGAGAGAGAGAGAGAGAGAGAGAGAGAGAGAGAGAGAGAGAGAGAGAGAGGAGAGAGAGAGAGAGAGAGAGAGAGAGAGAGAGAGAGAGAGAGAGAGAGAGAGAGAGAGAGAGAGAGAGAGATAGGCATGTTGCATCAAATTTTCTCCTACATAGAGGTGCTTCAACGTTAATGTTATGCTCAGATTAGAGGAGTAGTGAGAGGGCATACAAATGAGAGGAAAAAGAGGAGAGTAGAGGGTCGAAAGGAATCTGTAATGGAAGAGAAGGAGGAGGAGGAGGAGGAGGAGGAGGAGGAGGAGGAGGAGGAGGAGGAGGAGGAGGAGGAGAAGGAGGAGGAGGAGGAGGATAGGAATGGTACTAGTAAGACTATGACAAAAATGAAAGAAAGGAGAGAAGGAAAAATTATATTAGAAAGAAGAGAGAGAACAAAATGATGGAAGTTATGGAAGTAAAGAGAAGGAAAATGAGGAATAGGAAATAACGCATTAGTATTGTTGATCTCTGCACTCACAAAAACAAACAAACAATAAATATACAAATAAACAATAATAGTCAAGCAATAATACTATTTTCTATTTTTATGTCCGCCTGCTCTTATGTTTTTGTTTGTTTATTTGTTTGTTTACGTATGTGTTTGTGAGTATTAATTATTTTTTTCACTCTCTCGCTCGCTCTTTCTCTCTCTTATTCTCCATCTATATATTTTTTTCCCTTTTATGTGTTCTGTGCAGAATAATATACATGTTTAAAATCCTTTGAAATTTTTTTTTTACAAATTTTCTTTTCACAAATTTTCTTCTTACTGTCTATCACAATAACAAAAAATTTTCTATAACTTGGTGCTTATTACTGTAAAGGAATTATTTGTTAGGTTTCTAAAAATATTGGAATAAAATAAGACTATGCTGCGAGGAATTAGTGAAACATGTTTGGCTTGATCCGTAGACTTTCATCACCAGACTGATGCCTCGCACCTGCCGCCCCTCCATCGATTGTTTACTCTTTGTTATTTTTTTCCTTATCCCCGCTGTTATCTTTCCCATTGTGTGTCTGAATCGTTTTAATTGTCCCTATTTTGTCTCTCTGTCTCTCTCTCTCTCTCTCTCTCTCTCTCTCTCTCTCTCTCTCTCTCTCTCTCTCTCTCTCTCTCTCTCTCTCTCTCTCTCTCTCTCTCTCTCTCTCTCTCTCTCTCTCTCTCTCTTTCTGTCTCTCTCTCATGGTTGTCGGAAGCAGGACTTCAATGCGTAACGTAATGCAATTTTCCAATTTTCAGATGATCAGGTGATAGGCATTTCGAACACTTTTATCCCTTAGGCCCAGCGGACTCTTTCTGATACGAGGGCGTCATTTCGAACACCAGTAATTAGTGTGATCAGCGCGATAAATTGGGTGATTACTAGCCTTTGTCCCACACGTACGTTGCATGACGCTTAGGAGGGAAATTGAAGCTTACATACATACAGACTGTGTTGCTATTGGCCGTGTGCGTCTGTCGCTTTGAAAATGTCTGATTGGGGATTCGTAAGATTGGTCAATATCATTATGGTTTCATTATACGTTTTGCTGTAATTTATGTATCAAATAAGGTTTGGATAGCGTAATAGTCTCTCATGATGAGTCGAGGCTGTGTTAGTTATTCATAGAATGTTTTAGCTTGCCTGTGTGTGTTTGCGTGTGTGTATGTGTGTGTGTATGTGTGTGTGTATGTGTGTATATGTGTGTGTGTGTGTGTGTGTGTGTGTGTGTGTGTGTGTGTGTGTGTGTGTGTGTGTGTGTGTGTGTGTGTGTGTGTGTATGTGTGTGTGTATGTGTGTGTTTGTGTGTGTGCGAACTGGACTTACCATAGAATTTTCCTCTGTTTTATTTTTTTTCCTTTCGACCGAGCGTACAGTAATTACCAATGTTGAGGGGAGGGATTGGTAGTTCGAAAATTGGCTTAAAATTTTGTATACAGCTGGCGTGTTCCTCTCATTATGGACGTGGGACTGCAAGCTGCTGCGCTGAATATGGGGCGAAACCAAATAATTAAGCCTTTGTTTCTTTTATCCATAAAGGGTGAAAATGTAAAATGAAACGAGAGAAATGCACCCAAAATGAAGCGAAATATAGGAACAATAAAATAGAGGGAAATGTAAGTTGAAACAATTGTAATGGAGTGAAAAGTGATAAATGAGACTTAGTAAATACAATATAAACAATTTTCTTTCCATAATTCGAGATTTCTCAGTTACCTTCCTATGATGTGACCAACTTCAACTCAGACGTGTCAGGCACAGAAATCGTGACCATGGCTCTGATCTATCTATAAACAGACGTCTAACTGGAGAAACCCAGAGAAAAGGTATATTTTGCTAATGTAATCTCACCATTACGTTGATTCAAATTTGATTACATGAAATTGATAATAGTGAACCAACAATTAAAGATAGTAGAATGGGAAAACGATATGATATTAGACTACTAAGGTTTAATGCTTTTAAACAATGTTCTCATTAAGAATGTACATTGTAAAGTTTGAGGAAATGGTTTAGTGGAC
>JAXIVD010006884.1:0-5000 GCA_036785275.1 Cancer borealis | reverse complement strand
ATGCCGTTTTTTTTTTTAAAGATATACCTTAAATAAGTGCTTTTCTGTTTATACAGACGAATATTCAAACATTTTACGAGTTTATAGCGAGTACACTTTTACATTTTTTACTGCATATAGATATTTACTGAAGCGAGTGGATGCGTCTCACCCTCTCGGGGACTGGCAAAGCCGTGAAAACAACTTAATACCAACACCAAATTGTATACCTCGACAAGGCAGATGGTAACACAACAGAGGCAGGTATTAGACGCTGCGTGATTGCTCCCCTCCTCCCTCCTCCTCCTCCTCCTCCTCCTCCTCCTCCTCCTCCTCCTCCTCCTCCTCCTCTTCCTCCTCACCTCGTCTCTTCTTCGCGGATGAAGCAAAGGAAGAAGACGAGCAACAGGAAAATAGGAAGAAAAAGAAAACATTGCAATATCAAGAACACACACTAATACTACTACTACTAATACTACTACTACTACTACCTACTACTACTACTACTACTACTACATACTACTACTAGTACTAGCTTGGTAGACCCATAGGGAAACAGACATACTCACCATTCAATACTCAATCAGCAAGAGCCCAATGAGAAGGGACCCATATGAACGCCAACACCTGCTAACACGTGTTTCTGAGTGTGTACAGGTGAAAAAGGAACTCTTTAAAACGATACCCGGTAACTGTCCTTTGCTTTTTTTTTGTCACTCTACCTTCCAGTGAGCGTGTAGCAAGGATGTATAGTTTGGTAAAAGACCATTTTGTTGGGGGTTACGTCTTTTGTTTAGTATGAGGTAGTGTATTTTTTTTATCATGTTATAGTTATTATGAAAACTTTAAAGGAGTTTTATTGAGCTTCATGGAAATAGGAAATGATAGTAAAATGTTCAGGTGTCCAATGTGTTTAGTTTTCCTGGGTTATCATTCAGCATTGACGGTTAATCCAGGGATGTGTTCATATGATTTTACTATTCTGTCTCTCACTCCTGTTCATTTTTTTTGACATGTGATTTAATATACGCTAAATTAACGTATAATTAATGTGCCAGAAACATTGACTCTACTGTGAAAGTATCGAAATCATGATATGTAAATCCTATGTTTCCGAGCTAATCCTCCATTCCCAGTATGAGAGTAAGCTCGTTCACCCAGCGCCTCCCCGTAACGGTACTAAAGTTTAAGCGGTAACTTTTTGCGTGAGGCAGTTGTGAAAGCCACTTAAGCATTCAAATATATTGCTGTGCAGTGTAGATGTTAAATAGAAATTATATTTTTCTCTCTTCTCTTACCCCGAATTTCCAGCGTTTGTATTTTGAAAAAACTTCCATTTCCTCTCCACCTCATCACCCTTACATTAAAGAGAGCGTCTCATTTTTTATTCTATTTATTCTCTTTCTGTTTTATTTTTGTATTTTCGTGAGTTCTGGGACAGCTGGCAAGGTGTACCGGCTCACGTAGCAATATTTGGATGAACATGCATAGCAGCCATTCGTCTTTTTATCTCAGATCTTGTTCCTATTCCATTTCTCGTCTTTTTCCTTCGCTTTTCCTGCAATGTTTGTTCTCACCAATACTTCGTCCCTCATTCCTGGAGAACTGTGGAAAAGACTCCCTCCCCTTCCCTCCTCCTCCTCCTCTCTCCTCCTCCTCCTACTCCTCCTCCTCCTCCTCCTCCTCCTCCTCCTCCTCTTCCTCCTCCTCTCCTCATCCTCCTCCTCCTCCTGCTACTACTATTACTACTACTACTGTCCTCTTCCTACTCTGCCGCTTTATACTTGCTTTCCTCTTTTTCTTCATCCTCTTCCTATTTAGTTTTTTTTTTCTTTTTGATTACATTGGTTTAAAAAAATAATGAATATAAACACATCTACAGAGCAAAACCAGTTTATTTATTTGTTTATTTACCATCAATCTACAAGTAGAATATTTTCGGATCTTTGCAGTTATTGTTAAAAAAATATTTCTACATTCAGTGACAATTTTATTTATGTCTTTCAGTAAAAATATGAAATAGTTGCTCTTTCGCTTTTCTCTTCTTTTTTTTATCTTCAAACTACATATTATATATAAAACATATACTTTTTTTATTGATTATGGCCAGAGCGCAATGACCCAGAGATAGGAATGTATTTTTTATGCGCATACTATTACGTGAATACGATACCCATTTATTATATAAACGTTGTTATATACTACAACTATATTTCTTCACGACCTTTTTTATACAGTATTATTTATATTCCAGTAAAGCTTAGAGTAAGGAGTAACGAAGGCTTATATAGAATTAATATTTTTAAAGTTTGCGCTTTTATGCATCTAATAATTGAGTTTTAAATTTTAGTTAATTTCTGGTAATGTTTGGCATTTTAAAAAATTTTGTTTTGTATTGAGATTTTATATTGTTAATGTTTAGGTGACGCATCTAGACTGTCCATTCATCAGCATTGTAAGATTACTAATGGCTTGGATACGTGATCTTGTCACAGGATTCAGAGCAGTACAGGGCTGTAATCCTATGTAAATATGCTCTTTGAACGTGTTGTGTTTCTATAAATCACGTGTAATATTTATGGTCTGTGTTGGTCACAAAATTATAGTGGACTGCAAGGTAGTTAGTAACAATACGTCTCTCATCTTTGTCGCTGGTTGATTGGAAACTATCCAATATCTCTCTAATGTGTATGTTGACGTTAAATCAAAAGTAAAAAAAAAATTCATTGTTACACGTTTGCTATATTTCATTAACAACATTCTGATATTTAGTATTTCAATTAATTTCAATAAGGTCAGTCCTCTTCTGGTAATAAGCTTCACGCATTGCATTGTCCCCAACATCGGTGGGAAGCGGCAAGGGCTTCTGGAGACGTGCAACACAGGCCTGCTGGATCACATCCTGAATACCCACGTCTAACGTTGACTCACTCATAATTAACACTCACTCCCCGTCTTAATGCATAGTATCTATGCCAAATTTCCTCTTGACCTTGAAACGGCTCCCACTCCGAATTCGACATAATCCTCACCTCCCAGAATATAGGTAAGTAGGTAGCTTACTTTCGTGTTTCAAGGATCCGCAAAAGCGAGCATCACACGTTATAGCATCGAATCCGTTTCAGTGATGCACAAACTCCATTACCTCTTGATCGGTCCCAGAGGTCAGGAAACGCGTCCTCCTCGCCCCCCTAAAGTGCCCTGGGCTAACCTCTTAATCCGTGCTGTGTCATACGCAGTTTCCTACTTAACTGTAATCCTTCATGGTGTTGGCAGCGGCCCTCTGTGATGAACGATGCCCGCACGTCCCTCCCGCCAGACCCGTGATGGAAGTGACGTGATATTCATCGTCACTGTTAATGTTTAGGTTCTCATTCTGTTTGTCTCCCTTTTCATCTATACTTTTTTTTTTATTGTCCCTTATTCCCTGGAAGTTGATCACGCCAGTTTGTGAATGTACTTGAGTTGATTAGTTTATACGGTGCACTGCGTTAGATATATAATTTTAAGCTCCCTTTTTTTTGTACTTAGGCGAACATGGTCATATCAGCTTTTTAAGTATAAGTGGAGGTGGTGTTTTTAGTCATTTTAGCCAGCGTGTTACGAAGGGAGGAGGTTTTTTCTCTCTTCACTTTTCATTCTAGAGAAGTAAGTCCCGCCAGCCTCTTAATGTAAGTGGAGTAAATGTTTTTTTTACTTTTACTCTCTCCTCACATTTTTACTCTGGAGAGGCCTGGTGCAGGTGGTAGTGGGTGTTTTGTTTATAAATTCGTAAGTGCTCTAACCTGTTATGCGAGGAGTGATGTTTCTGGGTGTATGTATGAGGCAGGGAGTCAGTGTTCGTTAGTTAGCACAGTCTTCGTTTGTGAAGTGCGTGTTAGGAGTCCACGTCGAGCCACAGGTTCCAGCTAAGGTGGCGGAGATGCCGTCCCACCGAGAATCTTAAAACGTGAACTGAATATCTCTTTGTTTTTCTCAATCCTGGTAAACAAACACTAGGAAACCCCTTGTCACTACTCTTCCTTTTTTATTCACAATAGATAAACGAAAAACCTTTTTAAAATCTATGATAGTGGATTGTATTTCGTTTAATTTTTGTTATAGTAATATTATAGGCAATTAGAGTGATTAACAAATTTATCCATTTAATGAGTCCATGATTACAAAATAAATAATTTATCACGTGCCTGTTCCCCCTGCGGCCCAAATAGGATCGCTCACAAACCCCCGGCGACGAGTGAGAACGAAATGATGTGACAAAACAAAAGAGAGACAACGATTAAAAATGACATTCATGAACTTGCAACAAAGAGACCAAACAACAGAAGAATTCCACTCCTCGCCAAAATAAAGTTGCAGAAATTGAAAGGACCTCTGAACGCTTCATTAATTTTATTGCTTCAGGACCCCCAATTGTAATTATCGCCTCGTCCCAGGTGTGTTCAGGTGACCCTTGCCGCCCGAGGACTCTTGATGGAGGAGATGGAAAATGTGTCCCCGTCCACGGAAGACCATCTCATACAACTCTTTTTTTTTTAACCATTAATTCTGAAAACGTATCTAGAAAAAATTATATTCCCTCTAATTTTGTATTCCCTCGTTGATTTTCTTCGTTGAAATTCTTAAAGTATTGATAATATTTTGTTCATATAGTTTAGCATTTATTTATATCATCCTTGACATTATCCTGGTCCCGTAAATAGTGAGGTGGAGGCATGAGATCAGGCAGGCACATGAGTAATGCTGTCACCTCTCCATTCCCACCCACATTCCCAACTGATAAATTTATGACCTAATTAAAAACGAGTAATTTAACAGCACTTACTCACCCTACCACCTGACGCACCTGAGTGACCAGTTACACTAATTAATCAGCAGGTGAGTCGAGTCGCTCATACTCGAGGTGATTGATAATTAGAGGACAACTTGCCAACACACCTGTAAAAATTAGGGTGGAATGTTTTCTCAGGATTTTTTTTTATATATTTTTTATTTTCCTTTACTTTAATTTTCTTTCTTCC
>JAXIVD010006883.1:5000-17500 GCA_036785275.1 Cancer borealis | reverse complement strand
GGTAACTTAGGTACGATACTAATGAATCTTTGGTTAAGGAGACAGTGAGTCCCAGCCGATGGTGAGCCACACGGTGACGCCACTTAGCAGCCGTCCGAGGGAGCGACTCGTTTCTGAGGCTAACTGAAGAGGCACCTCCCTCGGTGTTACCATGAAGGATAAAAGCGTCGTGTGGCTGGGCCACAGGTCCGGGAGAGCGAGGTTGGCTTGGCAGAGGCGGGTGGGGTGGGTGGGTTGAATTTGGTGGGTCGGATCCACCTAAGTGAGGAGGTTGTGCTGGTTTTCGGCATTGTACCATGAGTACATGTAGGGCATTGTGACGGGAGGCTTCATGTCCCCCCAGGGGTGGGCAGCCAGCCCAGGGGAAGAGGCCGAAGGAGGAAGAGAAGAAGAGAGTGAAGATGGCAGATGTTCTCCCACGGGTGTCGCCGCTTGGGAAGAGGAGCTGTGGCTGGACTGCTGCTGCTGTGACGACGGCTGTGACGGAGTCTGTGACGATGGACCCTGCTGTTGTTGCTGCTGCTGAGATGACCCCGAAGGCGAGGGTCCCTGGGAGGAGGCCCCATGAGGAGTGGCACCGGCGGCCATGCTTGTGTAGGGGTGGGAAGAAGGGGGACTCTGGGCCGCCGGCGGCGTCGGTGAGATGCTCTGCGGAGTTGAAGAAGGAAGAGGCTGCCCTAGGGGCGAAGATCCGTCCAGAGGAGATCCTGCCAAGGGAGACCCAGGGGTGATTGGGGCTCCCATCGGCGTGCTGGGCCCACTTCCGGTCTGAGCTGCCTTCATCAACTTCTTGTATTTACTCCGCCGGTTTTGGAACCAAATTTTGATCTGGAAGAACAGAAAAATACACATAAATTTTTTTTAAATAGGACTCTAAAGGATCAAACTCATCCTATAGCCTTGAGCCAAGACTGCTCCGTGTAAAGGAGTGTGGTCTCTGGCGTGGGCGGGGGAGGGGCAGCGGCCACACATCAACAGTGGCCGCACGCCCACTGTCAGGCTAGTTCCCGGGCCCCCCACGTCACGCCCATCAGATAACACGGCCAGGACGCCTGCGCCCCCAAATGTATGAGGTGTAATTATATGGTTATTCCTGCCCGCCCGACCATGGCGCCCGCTCCTGCCGCCGCCCACACCCACACTAACTCACTATAATCCACGATGCCACACCACACAACACCACACCACACCACACTACTACTCAACTATCCAACCCCACACAGCCACGGTCGGGATGATGCCACAGTACACCTACACACAGCTACATCCACACTCACCGTCACACCCACACCCCAACACCACCACACCCACACACCTACACCTAACTTGCACCCAAAAACAAACAGACCTCCCCCAATGCCTCCACCTCACACATATCCTCATTAGCTCCCCCTCACTCGCCTTCTCTCGTCGTCACGAAGAATGCCGCTTTCTAACTACCTAATAACACCCCCTTGTCGCTTCCACCCATTAAGCAAGGTAGCTAATTTGGAATTACCAGCAGGAATAATTGTATGCAAGGCTGCAATACCTGTCGCCTTGCATACAGTAACTATGTCTAATCGGCTCGTTCCCTTGCGCACCTTGGTCGTTACAAGCACGCGTGATGACCAGTGATGAGGTGGTGGTGATGGTTATTAGTGGTGATGGTGATGAAGGTGATGAAGGGCGGTACTGTTGATGGCGTTGGTTTGTGTGTGGTGATGTATGATGGTGATGTATGATGAGTTGTGATGTGCAACGAAAAACATCACAACTACAATGACGATGATAATGATGAGAGCAATGCTGACGATGATGATGACAGTAATGATGATGATGATGATGATTATGATGATGGTGAAAATGATAACGTCTCTGTAACAAGAAAGAACTCATCACCCAATTCAAATTCTAAATTTTTTTGCATCTCTCTACTTTATCACATGATTTTCTTCGTCCTTTTCTTGTAAATAATTCTCCTTTTCACATCTGCATTCTGTTTTAAGTCAAACTACCACAACTAAATATTATTGAATTTCTTTTTGCACCTAGAATAGCATCAAGCACAGTGGCATAAGATTAATCCATTTCTCACTCTCGTTTAGTTCCTCATGGTAAAATATCTACAACCATCTATCCTTTTAAGTGGAAATTTGTCGTCCTTTCCCTATTTATCCTGCAAGCATGTTCATCAGGGAGAGTATAGTTGTAACAGGAGAGGTTACTTAATCGGCTCTACGTAAGCTTTCTCTTTCATGTATTTTATTCTTTGAAATGGTAAAGAGATGTATTGGTTTCTGATTCATATGTCAACTTTAATCTAAACTTTAATTATATATTACTAATACTCTTTATATTCTTCCTCGTCATCTATGGGATTCTCTTCCTCTCTCTTCTCCTCTTTTTCTTCCTTCTCCTCCTCCTCCTCCTTCTTCGTTTCCATCTCTGATAACACACAAAGGAGGGGAGGAATGTACACCTTTACCTGTGTATGTGTGTGTGTGTGTGTGTGTGTGTGTGTGTGTGTGTGTGTGTGTGTGTGTGTGTGTGTGTGTGTGTGTGTGTGTGTGTGTGTGTGTGTGTGTGTGTGTGTGTGTGTGTGTGTGTGTGTGTGTGTGTGTGTATGTGTGTGTGTTTTTCGCCTTGGGTAATGATAGGCCGGGCGCAGGTGAGCTATGGGCCAGCGAGGGTACACCTGCCCCGCCCCTGATGCTGTCCCGATACCAAATTGTGTGTATGTGTGTGTCTGAATCACACTATTCCACACACACACACACACACACACACACACACACATACACACACACACACACACACACACACACACACACACACACACACACACACACACACACACACACACACACACACACACACATACACACACACCACATTATCTGTACTGCAGAAGCAAAAATGATCAGTATTGGCATATAGAGGCTAACAGCGAAGTGTGGAGAGAGAGAGAGAGAGAGAGAGAGAGAGAGAGAGAGAGAGAGAGAGAGAGAGAGAGAGAGAGAGAGAGAGAGAGAGAGAAGAAGGAATGAACGGATGAATGAAGACTGAGTGGAGGGGGAAGACAGCAGTTATAGGAAGATGAGGGGACTGAGATAGGCGAAGAGAGATGAGGGGGAGGGAGGAAGGGGACTGAGTGGGTGGGAGGAAAGGGAGGAAGGGGAGGAAGGGAGGAAGGGGAGGAAGGGGAGGAAGGGAGGAAGGGGGAGGAAGGAGGAGGAAGGGAGGAGAATGGTGTGGGAGAAGTCGCTGGAGTCGGTGTCTAGAATTTATGGGCGAAAATTACCTTTTGCTGGTAAATAGGAGGCGGAGAGTGTTTCTTGGATGGGACGGGGGGGAGGGGGGGGAGAGAGAGAGAGAGAGAGAGAGAGAGAGAGAGAGAGAGAGAGAGAGAGAGAGAGAGAGAGAAGACTGTCTTTCTCTTCTTCTCTCCCCCATCTCTCTCTCTCTCTCTCTCTCTCTCTCTCTCTCTCTCTCTCTCTCTCTCTCTCTCTCTCTCTCTCTCTCTCTCTCTCTCTCTCTCTCTCTCTCTCTCTCTCTCTCTCTCTCTCTCTCATTATATACCCATCTACCTTTCTGTCCACCCTTTTTCCTGTTTGTAAGTCTGTTTGTGTGTTTGTTTGTTTGTCTGCCAGTATGTTTTCTGTTTGTCTGTGGTCCTATTCGTCTGTCTGTCACGACCATATGCCTGTCCATCTGTCTGTTTGTCTCTCTCTCTCTCTCTCTCTCTCTCTCTCTCTCTCTCTCTCTCTCTCTCTCTCTCTCTCTCTCTCTCTCTCTCTCTCTCTCTCTCTCTCTCTCTCTCTCTTTAAATGATGATAATCCTTAGCTTTACGACAACTTCCTCAGCCTCGGAAAATCATTATCCAGTTCACAGTTACCTGTTAGAACCGTCCTAAGCCTCCCTACCTGAGACGGGAAGGTGAGGAGACCGAAGAGGGAAAAGGCAGATGAGGGAGGGAGAGAGAGAGAGAGGGGGGGTAGGGCTAAGGGAAGGTGACAGGAAACGGTAAGTACTTTGGGGAAGACTACATGTAATTAAAAAGGAAAAGTAAACAAAGAGGAAACGATAGAACGATAAAGAAACACAAATATAAAATCATGTAAGTAATGGAATGCAATGGCAGAGGAAATATATAAATACTGAAAATATGTCGAATACTGATGCCTTCAACTGTGAATTATGATACACTAGTGCGTTGGGAAATGTGTTCTGAGTGGTAAGTGAACACAACGGGAATAAGTGGCACGCACCAAGGGCGGGTCTGACACTTGATACCTAAGATACGCAAATGGATTTATAGATCAATCACAAGCGATGGTTTGATCAACACCAGAGTTTGGGTCTAGGAACGTTCCTACTAACTGTATAGAGCGTCTTAAAAGTGGTGACCTCTAGGAGGCAATAACATGCAGGTAAAGAATGATGTATACACTCTTGTAAGTGAATAACCTACACTATCGACTCCTCTTCAAGTACACCTGAATTCAGTGGTTTATAACAGGGAGCCACGCGCTCATCAAACTTTAAAGAAGGAAATCAACAACATAAGTAACAATTCATATGCAAATCTTAAGAAACTTTTCAAAATAACGTGATTTCAAGAACTGTCGTGTGTGTGTGTGTGTGTGTGTGTGTGTGTGTGTGTGTGTGTGTGTGTGTGTGTGTGTGTGTGTGTGTGTGTGTGTGTGTGTGTGTGTGTGTGTGTGTGTGTGTGTGTGTGTGTGTGTGTGTGTGTGTGTGTGTGTGTGTGTGTGTGTGTGTGTGTGTGTGTGTGTGTGTGTGTGTGTGTGTATGTGTGTGTGTGTGTGTGAACCGGTCATTTACATATATAGCACAAGAATAGTGTCTCCGGATAGAGAATAATTCACTACTCCAGAACACTGAAATCCTGTTTGTTTATTTATTTGCATTGGTTAACATTTTCTCAAAGACAGTGAGAATATTTAGGAGGCAAGCGAGCAGGCGGATCTGACTGGCTTTCTCTGTTCCGTTACTTACATTCATACTGCACCCGCTCCCTCGCCTCTTCCCTCCATCCATTCATGCTTCTTATTTTTATCATTCTATTATCCCTTCCTCCCCACTTAAGGCTCCCTGTTCATCCCCAAACTAACCTTTTTGTCTGCCTCCTTCCCAACTCTTCTCCCCATCCTCAACTGTCCTCCTTTACCCTCACGCCCTCACATCCATCATTCTTTAGGCTTTGTTTTGAGTTTCTTATATATGTATGTGTATATATATATATATATATATATATATATATATATATATATATATATATATATATATATATATATAAATAGATAGATATAAATAAATAGATATCTAGATATAGATAAATAGATAGATAGATAAATAGATAAATCGACAGATCGATAGATAGATATGTGTGTGTGTACGTTTGTACGTACTCGTATATATTCATTCAGTATCTCCCCTCCGTCTCCGCCCAACTTTTCTATGTATCTTTCTCTCCCTTCCTCCAATTCTCCCTCCTCTTCTTCCCTCTCCCCCTTCTTCCCCTTCGCTGTCCCCCTACCAATTTCACTCCTCACTTCACCTATAGTTCCCAAATTACTGGGTGGCACAGGTAGGCCGGACTCTGATTGATAGGCCTGAGAGCGTCTAGTCGACCAAGTCTTTCGTAGCCTCAGAAGCAACTGCGGCGTGGCGGCGAGGCGGCGGTGGGTTGACAATGGGTGGAGGGCCGGGGGTGTGCCTGGCCTTGATCGGCTCTTAAGGTTTTAAAAAGGGAGTGGAATGTTGCTCCTTGTGGGGGGGGGGGGTGACGGGGCTGTTATGCACTCGTGTCATATACTTATCTATCCATGTATGTTCGTTCCTCTGTGTACATTTCTGTTTACCAATTTGTCCCTATCGGTCTATCTATTTATTTCTTTATTTATTTGTGTGTCCGTCTATATAATGTCTGCCTATTTATTAATGTATCTATTTATCTATCTATTTGTACGTCTGCCTATGTGTGTGCTTTCAGGGAATGCAGCTGATCATGTTCAGAAAAAGTTAAGTGATATTTTTATAACTTTTTTTTACTGTAAAGATGTTTGATAATCTCTTCTTTCCTCACTAAGGCGAACATTTGACCTCCTTGACAGTTTACTTCCTTGACACCATTCACAGTATCACACCTTGACACCTTGCAACACGTTCACTACTAACCCGCGGATTACACTTTAACTTCGTTGGTGTAGTTTAAAGTGTGTTTGTTTGTTTGTGTTTGTGTGTGTGTGTGTGTGTGTGTGTGTGTGTGTGTGTGTGTGTGTGTGTGTGTGTGTGTGTGTGTGTGTGTGTGTGTGTGTGTGTGTGTGTGTGTGTGTGTGTGTGTGTGTGTGTGTGTGTGTGTGTGTGTGTGTGTGTGTGTGTGTGTGTGTGTGTGTGTGTGTGTGTGTGTGTGTGTGTGTGTGTGTGTGTGTGTGTGTGTGTGTGTGTGTGTGTGTGTGTGTGTGTGTGTGTGTGTGTGTGTGTGTGTGTGTGTGTGTGTGTGTGTGTGTGTGTATACTTACTTCCTTTGTTGATACTCATTGATAAGGACGAGTAGCGAGAGAGGGAAGTTGGTAAATAAAAACAACATTAAGTTTATGTGAACAGATAGTGTGAATAAAAAATTGAAGAGTTAAAAATATTTGAAAAGATAAGCTGAATCTCGCAGGATTTGTACCCAAGTCAGGCGAGATAAGCTCTTCACGGGTCACAGTGATTCATGTATCCACTCAAACACTGGAAGCGGGACGTGAAGAAACACACTTTTGTTATGATGAAATGGTCAGTCTACAAAACAAAACCATCGGTGAAAATTGTTGTTTAATAATGTAGTAACTGAACATACTATATCATCCTGTTTCCGGTCCATGATTCGAGATGAACACCTTCTAATTGCCGCCGATACTAAATAAGAACAAATTGCAACGCGAATGCCCCATCGATAGTAATCAAGTAGTCATTGATAGTCTTGTCCTCCAATGATCATACCAAACTGCATTTACTATAGTTTTCGTCGTGTATTTAAAGAACGTAAGCAATGCGTGGAACTTTGTCAATGAGTCTATTTACTATTCCTACCATAAGAATTTCACCAATACAAAATTATAAACGTGAGACAGTGACTCTGGAGACCATTGAAGCGACTCTGAAAATAACACGATCCGACCAGATTGATTTTAGTGTATGCATAAAGATGTTAAAATGGGACATGTAATAACCTTCACTAACACCAGCTTCTAACGTGAACAAAAGCCCCATGTTGACTATACGAGCTTGTATCCTGACGTAACATGAATCAGTTAAGCCTATAGGTTAATTCATGCTTACCTACCATTATGTGATACCACACGTAAAAACAGGAACTTAAAGATGATTCCTTAGAGTTGAGCCTTACAGGGGACGGCACACACGATGAGTTAATGGGGACCGTGTCTGCCTTACTGGGAACTGAGCAGCGTGGGGCAATTTAGAAAAAGTTCGTGGGTGAATAGGAATTTGGAAATATCATAGAGAAGATATTACAACGAAGCATACTGGAGGTAGGGGATGAAGGAGTGTATGTTGTATAAGAACAGATGATGGGATGGAGAGTGTAACTTATGATGAGTGTGGGAACATTTGTGATGCGATACTCGTGTGTCAAGTTACAGTTACAAAGGCATCATTACATTATCATTGTCATTTTTATACCAGTAACGTAAAGAGAATTGTAAATAAGTATATAAGTGTTTCACGAATATTTTGACAATGTTAATGTTTTAGTATTTCTTTTTTTTTTTGTGAATAGATTTGGTTATTCATTGATCGTTAAGTATTGCAATGATCGTTATTCATCGAATGAATCATCATTGTTAAGGCGAAAAGGAGTAAGATAACTCTCATTCAATATGTATTAAAGAGCCATAGATAAACGGGAAAGGTGAGATGCAGCAATCAGTGACGGGCTCATTGCTGTGTTTAGGGTCGTGTTGGCGTGCTGATAATTGGTCGTTGCGCCTCACTAATGACCACCTGTCGGCACACTAATGACATCCCCAACTGTGATTGGTCGAACTTTATTCCTTTTAATGATATTTTTAAAAAAAATCGTCACATTAATATAGTTTTACCATACGTATCTGTTGAAAGGGTGATTATTGATATTGATCTGTTGGTCTTGGAATATATATATATATATATATATATATATATATATATATATATATATATAATATATATATATATATATATATATATATATATATATAATTCCGAGCTCCCCATCTGCACTCCCATCTCACACTTAGTAACCCATCAGCCGACATTTGACACTCACTTCACACATCAAAACATTCGTGTGTACAGATCACAAGTATACATGGAAAGGTTATATTAATTAATCCAGCTGAGGCGGCCATTGGTTTGACGCCGTGAGGCGTGTATAAATAATGGTGTGTATTAATATTATAATTACAGGCTTATGGCAGAGATACTGACGGTGAACTGATGCTCATAAATTAATTGCTTGACAAATATCAAATAACCAAAAGCACGAAACGTGAATAAGAAATTAATGGACAAAAAAAGCTAAAAAACATAATTTATATCGACAAAATCGTGGGAGGAAGTCGCAATCATCTTTACTCTTATGTTCTTCCTCAGTTTGTTTTATTTTCTCTCTTTCCTTCTCTTCTTCTTCTTCCTCCTCCTCCTCCTCCTCCTCCTCCTCTTTTTCCATTACCTTTTTCTCCTTCTCTTCTTCCTCTTTTTTTACTTCTTCCTTTGTCGGCGGTGTTCGGAATCTTTCTAAAGTGTCGCGGAGCCTGATCAAGAATTCGACCACGCGACTCACCGAAAAGATTTTGTCTTGAAAACTTTGGAAATGATCAAGTCTTGGGATTTCTTTGGGCCAATACATTTCCATACAGTATGAGAGAGAAAGAGAGAGAGAGAGAGAGAGAGAGAGAGAGAGAGAGAGAGAGAGAGAGAGAGAGGAGAGAGAGAGACGAGAGAGAGAGAGAGAGAGAGAGAGAGAGAGAGAGAGCAGACCACAGTAACAATGAAATAAAGAGTTAACTAGTTCATTATCAAAACCCCCACATTCAGTTTCCTACCACTCTGCTTCCTCGTTTTCACTGCTCACACACACACACACACACACACACACACACACACACACACACACACACACACACACACACACACACACACACACACACACACACACGCCATCCATATTCAAAAGCGAACAATTAGGAGGTCTTTTGCCCGTCCTGCTGGGAGGCACGACACTAGCCTCCTGCTTTCCCTCTGCCTTGTGTCTCGTTCGTTTTCATTTCGCTTCTTTTGGAAGGAACCGCGCACCTTTCCCGTCCAACATCCTGGCCTTTACCGTGGCTTAGGAGGTAGCTTAGGGTCGTCAGGTGAAATATCCTGTAAGATGTATACAGTGGCAATGTTACTCTAAGACTCATTAACCCTCGTTTATCGCCTCTCGTTGTCTTCGTGGATGGAGGCGCTGGCTTCACCGTGCTGATCTAAACTTTAAGAAAACGCTGAGCTGAACTTTGGCGCATTTTTCATTTAAATTCGGTACGTTGCCAGCCGAGTCTATCTGTCAGTTTGGGAGTTGCAGGCCTGGAGCTTTTCCGTCCAGTTCGTCCTCTTGTTGTTTCGGCCACAAATCAGATCATATCGTTCGTTACTGCAAAGGAATACAAAAAAAAAAAAAAAAAAAAGGGAACAAATAGATAGATTTTTGTCTCATTTTTTTTTGTTTTAATCTTTTTTCCTGTAGTGTTTTGTCAGTTGCTTTTTATTTTCTTTTATTTTGCTTACATGTTCTCTCTCTGCGTTCAGCGAGATTGAGTAAAGCTGTAATGAAGGGGAAGGTGGTGGTGGTGGTGGTCATGGTGGTGGTGGTGTTGGCGGGATGTGAGGGACGAGGGTGAAAAAGGTGAAGGGTTGGGAGGTGAGGAGGGACCGAAAGGAAGGGGAGAAGGGGTTAGGGAGAGTGGAAGGGAGGGAGGAAAGGGAGAAGGGAGGATGAACTTGCCGGCGGGATTCATCAGTATGGATGACTGGATGCTGGTCTCTGCTACCCATATTACGCCCTACCAACATCACCACCACCACCACCACCACCACCACCACCACCACCACCACCACCACCGCCACCACCACCACCACCACCACCACCATCACCACCACTACCACTACTACTACTGCTGCTGTTGTTTTCTACTGCAACCTTCTGTACACCTGGGATCCATATAATTAGTATTGATCACAGCTGCTTTCATTTTCTTTCACCAATAATCGGATCAATCTTATATATTTTTACCCACTTTCGTCTCAGGATAGAAACAGGAAGCATTAGTCAGTGGAATACCCTCGACACATCAGGAGAGAGAGAGAGAGAGAGAGAGAGAGAGAGAGAGAGAGAGAGAGAGAGAGAGAGAGAGAGAGAGAGAGAGAGAGAGAGAGAGAGAGAGAGAGAGAGAGAGAGAGAGAGAGAGAGAGATAACACACACAGCATGCACGTCTTGCCAAACCTGCGGCGGGGCAACAAGTCAACGTAGTAGTGGCAGTACACTTAGATAGTCTGACCAGATAAGGGCAAAACTAAATTAAAACACCAGTGCACCACCAGCAGCACCACAGCACCACAGCACCACCGAGGCAATGACAGGGGCAGAATCAGGAACATCAGTGGAAGGTCGATGAGGGAACAGCAGAGAAAGAGAGACAAGGAAGTGGGCTGAAAGGAGGAATGACAGGAGAACAGGAGGAGAGCACCAAGATAAGAGACATGGGCGTAGCAAGGAAGGAGTGTCAGCAGAACTCAGTGAAGGCAGCCAGAGGGAGGCGGGTGACTGGCGGAACTGTAATGAACGTGCGCTGACACTTCGTTAACGGAGATGATGACAGCCTTGCAGCGGGTGGATGAGCGCACCCACACCACCCTATTTTTTTTCTTTTCTCTCTCTCTCTCTCTCTCTCTCTCTCTCTCTCTCTCTCTCTCTCTCTCTCTCTCTCTCTCTCTCTCTCTCTCTCTCTCTCTCTCTCTCTCTCTCTCTCTCTCTCTCTCTCTCTCTCTCTCTCTCTCTCTCTCTCTCTCTCCATCCACCAGGCAGAACAAGCCCCAGCTCCTAGTTGTTCATTAACATTATATATTTAGGTGCAGCACATAACCCTCGTTCCATTATCCTGTGTTGCTAACTCACCACTCCCTTGCTAGGCCGTCACGCAAGTTAGTCTCCTTGTATACGTGAGGAGAACCTTGGTAAAACTCAGCTCAACGTGTGTCCTAAGCTTCACCTTTTGAAATGAACTATTACTACAGAAAAATAGTTCAACTTAAAGGAAAAATACTAAAATGTCAGTGTTTTATGCCATTTTTTAGTCTGGTCACATAGACATTTATGTGTTACATCAACCTAAACAAACACATAAAGGAGAGAGATGAGCAGAGGCTCTTTATTGTACAACCATATGACCCTCCATCATCGAGGGGAGCTTCTGTCTCCTTTAACATTAGAAACTATGACAATTGTATGCCTTGTCAAACCTTCCATAAAGTTGCATAAAATGGTTGTTTCGAAACACATGTTCCTATCCTGTAACACACAGTTATTGCTGTTCCATAACTCCAGCCACACACGAGTAAATGTGTCGACTGTCACCTAAGAAACAAGTTACATGTCTTACGATGAAGCTCCAGTGGTTCAGCAGCAAAGGTTAATACAGTCCAGCGCGCGCCACATTGTATTTGTTCATTAATCAAGAGGTTGATTACAAAAATAGCTCTCCTGTTGGTTCTAAAAAAAATTTAATGACTAACTTCGTGATTGTGAAGGAAGCTGTTCACTATTATGTGGTAAAACCTGCTGTTACAGGTAAATAACGTGTTTGTAATGATACGTACACCTCAAAGTGATATTTTACTCAAAAGTTCCTGCTTATTACCACATTTTCTTTGTTTGGATCAGCAATGAAGATCAGCGTATAATAGACGCAGTGAATCTACATCATGAAGACAAGTGAAGACTGAAAAAGTTCTGCTTATTATAAAAACTGGCTTTTAAAACTATTAACTAACATTACTGTTTTTCCTTGGCAATTATCAAATGTTTCAGAATGTTCCAATGGTTTTCGTTATAACGTTATAATGTTCGTTCTTTTCCTTTTCTTTATCATTTCAGCCAATAATATGTTCTGAGGTTTCAATGTAACTGTTTATAGAAGCATTTCTTTGACTTTGGCCAATTTCATACGTACACATATCCAAGATAACTTCAAAATAAACGAGTCGATCTTGCCAAAGTCACCTTATATAAATTTACGACTTTTCAAAAGACACACAAGTCCATATATAATTCAGAGCACCTTCCGTATAAAATATAATGGTACAAGTTATAAAGATAATTTAGAGGCTATATTTCATATGGATTTTACGAGCGCTTCATCAAGTCAGCCAAAGACTCTTTTAGACTTATAATTTCATAATATCCTTCTC
>JAXIVD010006882.1:10000-17500 GCA_036785275.1 Cancer borealis | reverse complement strand
TCAGACTACAGACCAAAATCCAGACCACCGTCACAGTGGCTTACATCCTCCTCCACCTCCTCCTCCTCCTCCTCCTCCGATCTTTGCCTTCCTCTAGCAGCCTTGAGGTCGATCTCTAAGACACTGTGACCTGCGTGTGAGGTGATAAAGACATAAAGTGTTCTGTTATTTTACGTACTGTTTGTCTACTTCACGTGCCTTGGAGATAGAGACGTGCTTAAAGTGTCCGCTAGTTATCCTCCATCGTAAAGTAAATGGTTGTTTTTGCCGGGGAAAATATAAAAGTAAGTGGTGTTTCCTGAATGTAACAATAAAATAAAGATAATACATAGAATAGAAATTAAATGGAATTACAGAAAGTTTAAGTAAAAAAAAAATATGTATGCTGGTAAAATCCTAATATGGTGCTATGAATAAAAGTTAAATTTAGTACATAACATAAACAAATGGAGGAAATATATAAAACAAAAATTAAGGGAATTACAGCGATTATGTAAAAAAAAAAAAATTTCAAATCAAACTGACATTGTTACAAGGAAAAATATAATAATGTGTTAGAACACAAAATACTGAGACATAAGACAGAAGCAGGTAATGGTGAGTCTTAAATTAAACAATGCATGCAACAATAACATTCACATCTGATAACACATATTTCATACGAAGCTTATGTACATGGACGAGATCTGACTGAGGAGGTGTAGCAGTAACCGTGTGTGTGTGTGTGTGTGTGTGTGTGTGTGTGTGTGTGTGTGTGTGTGTGTGTGTGTGTGTGTGTGTGTGTGTGTGTGTGTGTGTGGTTATGCAACACACACCACTACAATCACCATTATGTCATCCTCATTAGCATAAGTACATTCATCATTCACTCACCATTCATTCACATCACCTCATCACCACCATCACCACCACCTACTATCACCTTTTACTTTACCATCACTCCAGTCATCACTTTCCATCATCACTATTATCACTATCCTATCACCACCCATGACTAACACCAATAATGATAACGAAAAAAGATAATAGTAATGATAAAAATAACCAAGGTTGCATACGTATCAATAAGTACATCTATAATCTGTCCCCTTAAAGTCAGCATGCGCTCTTCATTTGTTATTTATAAGTGGAAGGAACAGCTTGTAATGTCTTAGGTAACTAGTATAACATTTCTTCTTTAAGTAAAAGTTCCTCCCCTTATTTTAAGTGAATAGATGATGTAATTAAAAACTTAAATAAGTATCTAAACACAAGTGAGACGTGACCACCACCACAACCACCACCACCATCACCACCACCACCACCACCACCACCATGACCACCATCTCCACCACCACCACCACTAAAACACTTCACATTACTTATCTATCAATACATCTCATAATACAACGTTAGGATATATATCATTATGGAGAAAGTGCATGAATGAAACATAAAACGCAATGCATGCTTAACAGAGCCATCTATCAAACAAAAGAACATATAACAAAGAGGCTGCAAGAGACCAGTTAACCTACCTACACAAGGCAGCCCCTGTGCACCTAACACACACCTACCATCTGTTTTCTTCATCCATAAATATGTCTAATCTATTGAAGAATTATTATATCACTTTACACACGCTCTGCACTACTAGTAATACGTAAAATCTAGTTCTCATTTTCAACACCAGAGACGAATCGCTTCTGTCACTACATTCCGTATATATATATAAAAAAAAAAAAGGAATAGTTGCAGTAAGGTAAGTAAAAAACAAGGTTATTTAGAACGTTAGCCAAGTATAATTATTTTGGTTCCTGTTACTGATAAGAATGTTTAGAGTCTAGCCAAGAGAAACCTTATCGCTCTCCACCTCCTCTGCATGGGTAAGGAGAGTTGGTGAGACAGGAGGCAAAGGTCGAGGGGAGAGGATAACACAGATTGGAGGGAGTGCGGCGAGGCCCTGATGGATGGAAGTAGGAGGGAGGGAGGAAGGAGCAAGGGAGGAAGAGGCTAATGGGAAAAAAGGGAAGGGAGATACAGGAGGAAGCGTGAGGAGGGAAAATTAAAATAAATTCGAATAAGGTAAAGTAGAGTATATTTTTTTAACTTGTCTGTGTTGATTCTAATAACATACAGACTTTCATGCTATACAGACGCGAGTATTGGTGTAGGATTACTGACTTTCTCTATAAAGTGTAGTAGATAAGTATATACGACAGACAGGAAGTGCTAATGAGGAGGACGGTTGCCAGTGTGTGTGTGTGTGTGTGTGTGTGTGTGTGTGTGTGTGTGTGTGTGTGTGTGTGTGTGTGTGTGTGTGTGTGTGTGTGTGTGTGTGTGTGTGTGTGTGTGTGTGTGTGTGTGTGTGTGTGTGTGTGTGTGTGTGTGTGTGTGTGTGTGTGCGTGCGTGTCCATTCCTTAGTGCGACGTCGATTCATTGCCATTACCAACAAAATCACAACATTTACACAGAATAAAACAGTATGTGACGCTGATTACATAATATACAAAGCAGGATGTGGTGTACTTCCTGGACATAACAATACAATTTATATATATATTGAAGGAATTGCAGTGTGCTTCGTGTTCCTAAAATGGCCTTGTAATCCATAAAATAATACTTTGATATTTTCCGCCATGTCATTTTAGATTGCAAGAAAATTTCGTCTCCCAACCTACCACAAGTAAAATTTTATGTTACATACAGTACTGCACTCTGATTGTTATTATTATTTTTGTGTTATGTATATACGCATATGTATATAATGCGATACAATTGGTTTTATTTTCAGCGGGATGAAAATGGAAGTGTGAGCAAGTTTTCTCCTGTAAATGTGTTTGGGTTTTCCTTCAGAATATAACAACAACAACAACAACAACAACAATAACTACTACAACAACAACAACTACTACTACTACTACTACTACTACTACTACTACTACTACTACTACTACTACTATTACTACTACTACTACTACTACTACTGGCACAGCAGACCATCCACATTGCGCCGCCAGTAGATAGCATACACACACACACACACACACACACACACACACACACACACACACACACACACACACACACACACACACACACACACACACACACTGTACCGTTAACATTACTGCAAATATACGAGACAACAAGTACATTGACAAGATATATTTTCCCACACTATCACTCACCACCAACGCCTTTAGGAGTTTCTAGACAACGACAACAAATGATAATGAATGAGGGAGTTGGTGCAAAGAGTGGCAAGACAGACAGGTGAGCTGGCTAGGTAAGAGTCCGCAGGTGTTTTGGCTGGGATTCAAACACCACAACATACATACACACACACACACACACACACACACACACACACACACACACACACACACACACACACACACACACACACACACACACACACACACACACACACACACACACACACACACATTGTTATGACAGGATGACAATGTTACTTGTCCACTCACTGATGTCCTTCATATCATTTATATATCAATACAAAAAAACAATGCACTCTTTAAATCCATTAATTACTTAAGTTTATATTAATTAGATAGTTTCCTAATACATCAAGATACACTGGTATGTTAAAAAAAGAAATTTCTTTACACATATTCCTGTTTGTTGTACAACTATCAAACTAACTCTTTTGTGCGTCTTTCATGGTGAGATAAGTAAAGATATGATCCGGTTTTTACTAATTATTAGGGCGAAGTTGCAGTCACCATCACCACCACCACCACCACCACCACCACTACCACCACCACCACCACCACTACCACATTCACCACCACGCTTCACAACACACAAACCCGCGCAGGTGAACAGTAAAAAGCAGTACTTAATGAACGAACGGTTAGGTAGCTGTTTACCTTTGGTGTTTTTTTTTTTTTTTTTTTGTATATATATAACTTGTGAACTTCAGTGGTAGTGAGAGTAAAGTAAAGTTCCACTGTTAGCTTGGCATGTTGCACGGCTGGTTTCAACTTGCTACACACTTTTTATTTTTATCAATCTTTTTTATGTGTTGGCCTATAGCACCTGTAGGCTATCTACTGCACGGTTCTGATGCCCTGTAGGAAATTTTTGAGAGCCGTAATGATGGTTAATCCTCGCTCTACTACTATAGCATGTGTGTGTTATGAAGTGTACGGTGAGCAATGTAATATAAGGAGCATTTTCTACAAAAAGACTCAAGAACTGCATAAAATCTTGATCTTGAACACATTTTCATCACCTGACATTTCTAATAAACAGATCGAAAGTGATTTCTCCAAATTTTTTCTTTTTTTTCGTTGACAAAATCAAGAGTTCTATGATAAGACTTGTTCAACCTTTGTGATGAATTAAATTTGTTTAAAGAAAGTACGTAATATACACGATCATGTGGGTGAAAGTAGATAAATAGTCATCACTACTACCACCATCATCTTCATAATCACTATAATCATCATCATCTTTTTCGTCATCCATCACAAATTTTTTTTTCAACATCTTATTCCATCTTCATTGTTTTTAATCAAGTGGAATATTATGGAACCTAAATAATTTAATACACCATTAAACAGCATCAGATATTATTAATCATCATTTCTCATTAATTATTTTGATGGATATATGAATTTAAAAAAAACACGTAAATGGAACACTATTAATTACAATTACTTACAATTATTCAGGAAAATTAATTGCAGCCACAAAATAATTATCATATATTTTGATATCCTATTGTTAGTGTTAATGTTTGATACGTAAATCAATTTAAAAATATATTCATGTTTGCGCACCAGTGACTGCAATAGAAAAAAAAAAAAAAGGGAATCAGCTACAAAAAGTTTTAAACCAGTGGCATATTGCAATAGAGGAAAAATGCAGTTAACTAAATTGCATTTTTTTCATGATTCTTCTTCTTTTTATGAAAAATACTAGCATTCATAAAGATAAACTGGTATTAGAAACTTATAATAGACGTGCATACACACGCGCGCACACACACACACACACACACACACACACACACACACACACACACACACACACACACACACACACACACACACACACACACACACACACTTTCACTAACATTGCAGCAAGGTATCTCTTAACAAAAACAAAAAAAGACAAATATATACAATACTAAATCACCACCTTGCAATATCTTGAGGTAACTATAACAACAACACATCAGAACACACTATAGAAACTAACAAACACACTCTAACACTTATAAACAAAGCACATACAAGAACACAAGGGTAGGGAAAGCAAGCTAAGTGGACCATATCAAGTGCTTCAGTGTACAGTAAGCAAGGCAAGACACATGACCAAGATGACTGAATGCATGACACACCCTTTGAAGCAGCAAGCAGGCAGGCAGACAAGCAGGCAGGCAGGAAGGAAAGGTCGGAGAAGGGGAGGAAGGGAGGGAAGGGAGGTAACGTCAATACCACTAGCATAGTTATAACAACTTTCTATTGACTGTACGTGCTTCGTCTTGTGTCTATTCATCTATTTTTCCAACCTCACCCACCTCGATACAATACCATGGGCGTGTTCATCTCCAGTCATGATCGTCTACAGTCACTCAACATGCACGTATAGGTTGGTAAGTATGTGTGTAAGTAGGGTAGAAGTGTATTAGGAACAACAATGCAATAGTCAATTACATAAAGAATTAGTTAATTAAATGCTCTAATTCAAACCTTACACCTTTGTAATCACTCTATACACGTTTATAGGTAAGTAAATCAGTATGTAAGTAGGATAGTAAGTAGGATAGGAGTGTATGGGGATAACTATTAAAAACTCAATCACACAAAGAGTTAGTCATATGTACTAATTCAAACCTTACAACTCTCTAGTTACTCCACATACACGTTTATAGATAAGTATGTAAGTATGTAAGTGTGTAAGTAGGTTACGAGTGATGATGCATGTCAGAAAAAATGCAGGAGTAATCACACACAAAAGAGTTAATCACATAAACTAATTCAAACCTAATGGTTATAGCTACTACTACAACTACTATCTATAATTAACAATATCAACCTCTACCGCCCACTTACTTATCTAACTGTCTAGCATATTAATTCAACCAAAGCTGGGTTTCAAGTACAGTAGAAGAGAGAGAAAATTTTACAAAAACGTGAAAGAAATGTGTTGTAATATTCAGCAATGTGTCTATTTGGCATTTTGTTCACCTTACTAAGCATAACATTGGACGGATTGCAAAGTGTTGGGTCTTATGATTCCTATTGGCAACGAGACCACTAGCGATAAGAAAAATATATGCATACACGTAAGAAAATAGTGATTGAATAGCAGATGTTACTAGCTAGAGAGTGGTGATAAAATAAGGTGGTGTTGTAATGTTCACACACACACACACACACACACACACACACACACACACACACACACACACACACACACACACACACACGGTCCGCTAGCGTAATGGCTAGCGCACTCGGCTCACAACCGAGGGGCCAGGGTTCGATCCCCTGGGCGGACGGAGATTATTTGGGCGAGTCTCCTTTCACGTGTAGCCTCTGTTCACCTAGCAGTGAGTAGGTACGGGATGTAAGTCGAGGGGTTGTGACCTCGTTGTCCTGGTGTGTTGTGTGTGAGTGGTCTCGGTCCAACCCAAAGTTTGGTCAGTATGAGCTCGGAGCTCTTTCCATAGGGGGACGGCCGGCTGTCTCGAGAGAGACAAGCAGCAGACTGTGACAGTGAAACACACACACACACACACACACACACACACACACACACACACACACACACTGACTTTTGTGTAAGAAATGCAATAAGAGAAGACATTTTGGCACATCATAAAAGAAAGAAAGAGAGAGAGAGAGAGAGGGAGAGAGAGAGAGAGAGAGAGAGAGAGAGAGAGAGAGAGAGAGAGAGAGAGAGAGAGAGAGAGAGAGAGAGAGAGAGAGAGAGAGAGAGAGAGAGAGAGAGAGAGAGAGAGAGAGAGAGAGAGAGAGAGAGAGAGAGAGAGAGAGAGAGAGAGAGAGAGAGAGAGAGAGAGAGAGAGAGAGAGAGAGAGAGAAAGAGAGATACAAAATCATTCACGTATGATAAATCCAATACAGACAGACACTTTGTAAGGGTTAACACATAAATATAACCAAGAACACATAAGGGATAAAAATAGCCCAAGTTGGCAGTCTCACTACTATTGCCTTGGTGCTACACGTTGTGAAACAAGGCAAGGCAAGGCAAGCAACCCCGACCTTCAAGCTATGCATCAGTACCCACACACACACACCCACGTGGTAAAAAAGATCAAGAACACACCTAACCTAACCTAACCTAACCTAACCTATTATAAACTAAGCTAAACTAATCTAATCTAACCTAACCTAACCTAAAAAAAAACTATACTAAACTAAACTAACCTAACCGAACCTAACCCTTACTGCCACCACACTCTTGTCTTCTTCACTACAACACACACACACACACACACACACACACACACACACACA
>JAXIVD010006881.1:0-22183 GCA_036785275.1 Cancer borealis | reverse complement strand
AGGAGAGAGGGGGATACGAATGGCCTGGAGGAGCCTTGGTATGTGTGAGGTTCTGTGTGGTGAATGGAAGGGTGAATGAGTGTATAACGTATAGTTGGTCAGTATGAAGCGGTAAAATAGATGTAGCTAGTAAAAGGAATGTATATATAGAAAATAAAATAAAGAATATAATGGTGAATGGAGGCGTAGGTGGTGAGTGAGAAAATCCATTATTCCACCACGTCTAGACACCCATGAACGGTGAGAAGGTGGAGTGGTTGAAAGTGTTGCTGCGTCATGCCAGGGTTGGAGGCATATATACAAAAAAATATGAAGATAAAAATCCGTAAGTCGCAGTTTTATAGGATAGGACGTGTAATTATCACCGTTTTTTCTCCGTGCGAGGCGTTAGGTGTTTTCTCCTATTAGACTGCTATGATTTATAAGGTGGAAGACGGTGTGGAGGGCAGTGTGTGATGTATGGAGGGAAGAACAATACCGTGGGTGGAGGGAAGGTGAGGGAGGAAGAGTGAGGGAGGGTGACGGAGGGTGAGGGAGGGTGAGGGAGGGTGAAGGAGGGTGAAGGAGGGTGTATATAGATGTGAGACAGGAAGGGTTAGTTGGAGGGCTAGAGAGAGTAAAGGGAACATGAGTATATGGAAGAAGGAAGAAGGAGGGTGGAGAGAGAGAGGAAGGGAGATTAATAATGAAAAATAACTCCGTTGGTATAAGGCATTCGGTTACTTTTACATAATATTAAACGCAATGAAGAAGATATTAATTTAAACCTCACAGTGAAGAAGAAGAAGAAGATAAAGAAGAAGAACGTTACACAACTACAAAACGATACAAAGTCTAATCAATATCTTTTTTCCTCTACAATCTACAGCGAAAAAAAAAATTCATCCTTTCTTATCGTCTTTATCCCCTCTTTCCTTCCTTCTTTCGCCCTTCCTCCTCCCCTCGTCCCTCCCTGTCCTCTTTGGCAACGCAGATAGTAGACTCTGTAGGGGATCAGGTGGCCATGGGAGCGTTGACGAGGGATGGGAAGTAAAATTATCACGAGGTATGAGACTCGAAGAAGAGGAGGAGGAGGAGGAGGAGGAGAAGGAGAAGAAAAAGAAGGAAGAAAGGGGGATAAAAAAGTGGTGTGTGTGTGTGTGTGTGTGTGTGTGTGTGTGTGTGTGTGTGTGTGTGTGTGTGTGTGTGTGTGTGTGTGTGTGTGTGTGTGTGTGTGTGTGTGTGTGTGTGTGTGTGTGTGTGTGTGTGTGTCTGTGTATGTGTGTGCGTGAGGAGAGGGTCGATGAGTGGTGCCAGAGCGGTGACGTTGAAGGGAAGGAGGTAGGGAGGGGAGGATTGAAGGAGCAGGAGAAAGGAAGAGAAGGAAGAGGAGGAGAGGGAAGAGGAGGAGGAGGAGGAGGGAGGGAGGTGGTGGTGGCACAGGGCCAATAGAGTCCAGTCCCAACCACGCTCACCACAGCTTGGCACTACCACCACCATCACTACCATAACAACAAAGGGTGTGATGCATGAGGCCACAGGTAGGAAGACGGAGGAGGAGGAGGAAGAACAAGAAGAAGAAGAAGAAGAGAAAAAAAGAAGAAGGAGGAGGAGGAGGAGGAGGAGAAGGAGAACAACAGACCAGAAGTAACAACAAAATCTATGAAAAGTAGGATAACAATACGGAATAATTACATAAAACACAGACTGACAGTAGCAGAGGGCAATTTTTTCTCCTTAACCTCTTGCATTCCTCCCTCAATAAATCTAAGGAAAGAATGGGACAAAAAACGAGGAAACATCAAGGGATAACTAACACCAAGGGAGCATCGCAATCTGTTTTGGAAGCACTCAATTACCAGGCACGAGCTAGCTAAGTCTGCGTATTATTTATCACTCACTAAATCACAAACAAACATCATCGTCACGCCACTGCCTTGCCTTGCCTTCCTTCCGTTAGTCTCATCCAAACACACTACTTTCACCCTTGCTCTCAGGTGGGTTAAGGGATATGCAAGTTTTTTTTATATTTATAATTTTTTTAGTGCCCCATTCCTCTGTCTCCTTTTCTTTCTTGATATTTTTTCTCTGCGTTATGACCACGTATGTTCATCTATTACCTCCGTTGATCGTAAATATTAACAGGAGACAGATCTTGTTTGTCACAGGTAAAAATTTCATAACCAGGATGACGCTCGTTTGTCACCTGAAACACACGATAAATACCTCACGTGCTTCTTGAGAGAGAGAGAGAGAGAAAAAAAGAGAGAGAGAGAGAGAGAGAGAGAGAGAGAGAGAGAGAGAGAGAGAGAGAGAGAGAGAGAGAGAGAGAGAGAGAGAGAGAGAGAGAGAGAGAGAGAGAGAGAGAGAGAGAGAGAGAGAGAGAGAGAGAGAGAGAGAGAGAGAGAGAGAGAGAGAGAGAGAGAGAGAGAGAGAGAGAGAGAGAGAGAGAGAGAGAGAGAGAGAGAGAGAGAGAGAGAGAGAGAGAGAGAGAGAGAGAGAGAGAGAGAGAGAGAGAGAGGGAGAGAGAGAGAGAGAGAGAGAGAGAGAGAGAGAGAGAGAGAGAGAGAGAGAGAGAGAGAGAGAGAGAAAGTAAGAGAGAAAGAAAGAGAACAGAGCCATAAAAAATCTCACCTTCTTGTTTGGAAGGAAAATAACCTTTGTCACTGAAATCCTCCAGAACCAATAACCAGTTGAACCTAATTACACCAACAAACCCTCAGCCCATCTGTATAGGCCTAAGGCGAGGTCGTATAAACCTTCCCTAGCCGCTGGACTCGACCGCTTACCCAGGAAAAGGGAAAAAAAAAAGACGAAAGGAAAAGTGAACATAAAGTATATTGCTCTGTTATCATTTCCACGTGAGATTTATTTATTTGTTTTCCTTTTTTTTTTAAACTTTTCTGTTGTTTTGGTTTTCAAGTGAAGTTGATTTATTTTATATATTTATTTTTCTCTTTGGTTTCTTCATCATTATCATCACCATCATTAAATATGGCAGGAAAGTTATATTACGTAAGTAGATGAATACAAAGAGAAAATATATATATATATATAAAATCATAAATAGAAAAATATCAAAATAATGAATAACAATAGAAAAATACGACATAACGGATGAAGGACAGAGAAAACGTGGGAGGCAAGGATGACGGATGGAAGGATGCGGAGGAGGAAGTGAAGGAAAGGGGAGGGGGGAGAAGGCAAGGTAGAAGGTAAGGAAGAGTAGGTAAGGGGAAGGGAGGGTAGGCTGGGGCAGAGAGACAGCAGTGAGGCAGCTGTGGTAGGTGTCTAGGCTGATCTCGACAAAATGGTGCTATAACCAGGAGCTGCCTCGCCTCGCCCACCTTTCCCAGGTAACTCCCACCTTTCCCTTCATATTTAGGCCTCACGGTGACTGTCCCGAATTTTATCCTGTTACGTTAAAGTAAAAAAAAGATAAAGCTCTCCATTCATTTTAAGCTTATAGAAAATGTAAGGTTTTGCATATTAATTTATTTATTTATCAATTTATTAGAGTGAACATAATTACTTTTTCTATTCCAGCTTGTTATAAGTAAATTAAAAAATATATTTATAGCTATTTAAGAGAAAAAAAATATAAAGGAAATTGCAGCCAAACAAGCAAATGTCACCCTCACACTTTTTTGTTTTGTTTTCCGTAGCTTTTATTTGACAACAGTTGCGCCAAAGGTAAACTTTTCTGGTATAGTATTTTTCAGATACCTATCAAAACTCCACTCACTATTACACACTGGTGCTGTATGACATATGTATTTGCAAACTCACTGCAGCAGATCATCCTATATATATTTTGAGATCATACACCCCTGTCCACACACACATACGTACACACTCACACACGTACACACATACACATACAAACAAACAGCCATCAACTCCATTATGACATATACACAAACACGCATACCAGCCTTACCCCTCGCAATGACCCCTGTCCACACACACACACACACACACATACACACACACACACGCACACACACACACACACACACGCACACACACACACACACACACACACACACACACACACACACACACACACACACACACACACACACACACACACATACACACACACACACACACACACACACACACACATACATACACACACAATAGTTATGTTTGCGATCTGGGCGGCTGGCCATTAATATAGCCTCTGTCGACATGGAGGAACCACTCATATTGTAGCGGCGCCGTGAAATATGAATGGCGTGGCAAGTCAATATAGAGCAAGAGAACCCTGTAGGGCCAGTGTCCAGGGGCTCCGCACCGCCAATTTCTCCGGCACCGTCTGTGGCAAACGACCTCACCACCCCCAGAGCCTCGCAGTCTGCAGAGATACCATGACCTCTCCTCCTCCTCCCCCTCCTCCTCCTCCTTCTCCTGTCTCGTGCTCGTCCTCCTCATCTTTCTCCTGATGTTACTTGCACCTCGTGGTGGCGGCGCTGAGGCACGGACCTCACTTCATATACTATGATTGATGCCGTGACCATTCCTGTCCTTTTCTTTTCTTCTTTTTAATATTATTTGCTGGACTTTTTCGTCTTTTCTCTCTTCATTTTTTTTCCTTCTCCTTCCTCTTTCTATGGTTACTGATATACTGTGGTGCGAGAGACACTGACGCCGTGGAAAAGGGTCGAGGGGACGCATTCTGCTGACCTGACTCTTGTTCTTGTTTCTGTGTGATCGATGCCACAGTAACCTGCCGGGGTGGTTGATGGTGGTGGTGGTGGTGGTAAAATCCATAGTTACCAAAGCTTCTGTTCTCCTTTTATTATTTATTTATTTTTATTTTTTCATCACTTAGGCAATACAAACCACCGAATGGCATTTATATTTTTTCTTAACGTTGCCTTAATATTACCTTTTATGGATAGAATTTTATATAACGTATATTTTGATGTAAATAGATTGCAATGGAATAAAGTGACCGAACTTAAGAAAATCATCAAAAATAAATACTGTATCGGATATTTATAAATGAGTTACTTTATTATTCAAGCTAATGTCACACAACGAAGTCCACCATTGATTAAACACTTGTAAGCAAAGAAAACTGGCGACGCAACCTCAAAATGTTCATCTAATTTCAAGCATCGTAAAACACGGGAATGATATCACGTGTAATTAGGTACAGGTAGAAAAAGGCAAAGAAAATGTAACAAAAATGACGGCGGATGTTGAAAAAATAAATAAGAGGAATAAATGAAATAAGGAATTCTCGAAACTTGTAATTCATGCGAAACTAAGAACTGGCCAATAAAAAACAAGACCCACGAACTCTCAGCAACACCAAACAACACTGAGAACAACACCAAACAACAAACTTTAACTCTCTCTCTCTCTCTCTCTCTCTCTCTCTCTCTCTCTCTCTCTCTCTCTCTCTCTCTCTCTCTCTCTCTCTCTCTCTCTCTCTCTCTCTCTCTCTCTCTCTCTCTCTCTCTCTCTCTCTCTCTCTCTCTCTCTCTCTCTCTCTCTCTCTCTCTCTCTCTCTCTCTCTCTCTCATTCTCTCATTCTCTAAGCCCCCTTCGCCGATACAGGAAAGAATGCAACTTATGTGAAAATGTTGTCACGCATCGCTCGCTCAGTACTCCAATTTACACCTAATTCCCAGAGTTGCTATACACCCTGTTTCGCCCTCTGCTTCCCTATCAACTATTACGTGTCGCCTTCAAGTAATTCTGGTCACTCTAACGCCTCAGATGATTCCGCTGAGGTAAGAGAAACGTGACTCAAGATATGACTGGTATTTGAGAGGTGTTGTGAGAAGGTTACTGTAGGTAGAACACTGCATGACAATTGACCATTATTTCTCCTCTTGACACCCTCGCTTTCTATACTCCGGGAGCCAGCCGGTCTGAGCTCCGCCTCCCCTTCCTCCTCCCTCCCGTCCTCTTTCGGGTCTCTCCTCTCCCAGTTCCAGTCTTTCCCCTCCTTACTGCTCCTCCCTCCTGTTTCCTCGGTGGCAGACTCGCTCGCTCCTCTCTCCCATCCACCCTCTGATTCCCTTTTTATTTCCTTATTTCTCTTTCTCTTCCTCCCCTTTCCCTTGCGTCTCCCCCACTGCCACGGGGATTGGACAGACATGCCCTGCATACTCTCCTTCTGGCCACCCTCCTCTCAAGGGAAAACTTACACCAAATGCATAGATACAAAAATTTGTTCTGACTGACTACATTTCTCCTCAATATGATTGGTAGTCGGGACCGGAGGGAGGGAGAGGAAGGAGAAAGAGAGAGGAAGGAAGAGGGGAAAAGGAAGGGAGCCAGTGAGAGAGGGAGAGGAGGGGGGGAAAGAGGGAGACATGAGGGAAAGACAGACAGAGGGAGAGGACTAGTAATGAGGGAGGAAGCTGGAGGGCGACCGCTCTACCAGATGAAAAATGTAACAGCGTAATGTGACTCTTGTACGTGTCTTTGTGTCTTCCCCACGCGAAGGAAAAACACACGTCAGATAGAGAACAACAAACTTATCTTCCTCAATGAGCAACTACGAATAAAATAAATAAACACATGAAAATAATAAACACATAATCATATAAAAAACCTATAGTGACTAGTTTTTCCTCGTAAACTGATATTCTAAAGTTCCTAAACATTATATATGTAAATACTTAATGCATATGTTAATACTATATAATCACGTTATTGGGATACGCTGGCTATGCTAATGTTGTGTTTGTAATAATCAACATCAGGAGTGAGTAGGAATGGCGTCCCGGGAGTAAAGGTCGAAGGGGAGTGAAGGAGTGAGTGAGTGAGTGAGCGAGTGAGTGAGTGAGGGAAGAGAGAGAGAGCACAGTTAGACGATGCCAAGTGAGGGGAGACGAAAAGAATATGAACGAATGCTAGACAGAGGGAAAAGTTGAAGGATTGACGGAGAGAGAGAGAAAATGTAAAGGCCGCCCCACCCTACCTCACACACACACACACAAATACACACACACACACACACACACACACACACACACAACACACACACACACACACACACACACACACACACACACACACACACACACACACACACACACACACACACACACACACACACACACACACACACACACACACACACAGTAACCCTCCCCCAAGATTCCCCACGAGGAAATATCGGTCCCGCCTCTGTCTGACGTATCCAGAAAATCTCATTAAACCTTCCAGTCCAAAGTTCTTCTCCCTTCCCTCCCTTCCTACCGCCCTCCATCCCATCCTCTCTCCCTCCATTCCCCGCCCTCCCCTACTCCTCTCCCTTCCCCCTGACTCCTTCCTTTCCAGAGAGATTTTTTCTGTGTGTGTGTGTGTGTGTGTGTGTGTGTGTGTGTGTGTGTGTGTGTGTGTGTGTGTGTGTGTGTGTGTGTATGTGTGTGTGTGTGTGTGTGTGTGTGTGTGTGTGTGTGTGTGTGTGTGTGTGTGTGTGTGTGTGTGTGTGTGTGTGTGTGTGTGTGATGATTCGTCTGTGTGCGTTCTCCTTTCCTCTTTTCCAGGTTTTCTTCAGCACAGTTCGGCGCCTTTATAATAATTCCTTTCGTACTAAATCAGGTTGGAGGGTTGCTCGCTTTCCCTTGTGCTTTAGGGTGAAAAAAAAAGAAGAAGGGTGATCATTTTTTACGAAATCGGCGGAGTGAAAACATGATGGAGTGAGAAACACGCACGCTTCTGAAAAATGATCGATGTCTTTCGGAGACGGCAAGGCGGGTGGAGAGGGAAAGAGGGAAGGGACGCACGGAGGGAAGGGAAGGGAAGGAAGGGGAAGGAGGGGAGAGGAGGAGGGGAACTCTCGGATAAAAACAAGACCCAACCAGGTGGAAAGAGGGGGAGGGAGAAAGAAGGGAGGGAAGGAAGGAAAGAAAGAGGAAACGCAGGGGGATAAAGTTGCAGTGAAAAGACAGAGGATAAAGGAGAAACAGATTGTAAACTGAAAAAAAAAAAGTGTAAATAAAAGTGGAATACAATAAAAATAAGAGGAAGAGAAAATGCGGAATTGAACAAGGGGATAAAAATCAATAGGTAAAAAAAAATCATGTTGTTGAGATGAAAATGCGAGGGAGTTTGGTAAGAATAATAACAGAGATACAATGAAACTGTTTGAAAATCGTGATTATCTTCATTGAGATTAAAGAGAATAATACGATGCAGCTCACTGGTGGAGGAGAATAACTAAATATTTGGTAGAAGAAAGATAAGAAAAAAAATAAAAAAAAAGAACGTTAAGGTAATATGACTTTTGAAGCGCAGAAGACGAGAAGTTTAAGACAAAGGAAAGAAGAATAGCGCATGATAAATGGCCAGAAAAAAAAGGGCAAGTCGTGCAAAAAAAAGAAAAAAAAAAAAAAAAGGAAAACAGAAAATAAAAAGAAATCCCCAAGAACATAAATAAGAAACTGGTGAACCTGAGAAAACAAAAATAAAAAAAAGACAAATAAAGAATTCAAATAATAAGCCAAAAAATACATCAAAAACAAGATACATATACATAACTAAAAAAAAAAAAATCACCAATAGAGGAAACTACAAAAAAAAATAAAAACTTAGCTTCCCTCTTCCCCTCCCTTTCCCCCCTTACCCCCTCCTCTCCTCCCCCCCCCCCCAACACATACACCGTGACGCCTAACATGCAAATCACCGTCACCAGCAAGGGAGGGAGGGAGAGGCAGCACCCGTGGCCCCGCAGGCAGATTCCAGAGTCCGTATCTTTTACACAAATTGAGCTTGCTTGCAACATTACGGCCCAAATTAGGGTTATTAGCTTAATCCCCCGCCGTGTAATGACTATGATTAGCACTCAGTTAACCGCACGTTGATTAATGCAACAGTGAAGGTTATTAACGCTGCCGGGAGATGATGGTGGGCTTGTGAGGGAAGGGAGAAGGGAAGGGGGAGGAAGGGGAAGAAGGGGGAAGAGGGGAGGGGATAATGCAACCACCTGGGAGTGTCTTCGGCTGTAAAATGGTTCTGCTGGGTGTTCTGGTTTTCTTTGTGTGGTTGTTGTTGTTGTTGTTGTTGTTGTTGTAACTGTTGTTGTTCATTTGCATGTCTTTACCGTGTGCAATTGTTCACTTTCTTATCTGATTCTTGCTTCTGTGTATCGTTTATTCATTTCTGAGGGTCAGTACTGGATTTCTCTTTCTCTCTCTCTTTTTTTTTTCTCTCTCTCTCTCTCTCTTTCTCTCTTTCTCTCTCTCTTCCTCTCTCTTTCTCTAGTGAAGAATCTCTTGTTAAGATCCTTTTCACTTCCTGTTCATTCACTTACGTCTCACGCAATATGAGTGATGATCGCTGCCTTGCTTCCATAAATCATCGGCACATTAAGCTTCCCTGCGTATATTAAGGCCTGGCTGCCTCTCCTGCCTCCATCACCACTATCATCACCACCACAACACACACACAAAAATCTATAAACACCAGCACAATCACCACTATTATAGCCAATTCTCCTTCGTCTATTACCTTCCCTACTACTATTGCTGTTATTACTACTATTATATTCATACGTCCATATATACACACCATGCATTCAAAATACAGGTGAATGCTGCCAGAACAGGTGTGAGGAGCGTACATGAAAGGCAACATGGAATTAAGAGAGAAAGGAAGGAAAATAAATGAGTACACCCAACCAAGTAAATGTTTGTGAGTAATCTAGTTTTCTTTTTGAGGGAATGCCAACAATGTAAAGTGATACGTAACACAAGTAGATAACGGGAGATAAGAAAACAAGGGAAGGGTTTCTTGTGGGAGGGTGACCTTGCTTATCTTCCCCGCACACCAAAACAAGGCGCCAATAGCACCCTGATGACGAAAGCGAAGGGGCGTGGGCGTGTTTTTCAGCCGCCTCTCCTGTCAACAACACCCTAGGAGGAGGTAAACACATTTTTTTTCACCGTCTCCCCTTTCCTTTCCCTTCCCTGTTTCCATCTTCCCTCTACTCTCTCTCTCACACACTACATCTGTCTCTCTTTCTCAAACTGATTTATCGAAGTCACTGTTTGCAATTTACACACACTTCCTGCCTTGTAGTTACTCATGGATCTATCTATTTCTTTACTTTTTTTTTCTATCACTCCTGCCTGCCCACTCACCTTATTCTTTCCCCCTTTCAAGCCAAAGAATCGATGGAGGTATGAGTTATCGCGACAGTTCCCATGACCACCGTGTTGACGCTAAAGCCATTAAGATTAAAGTAGAACGGACGTTGATCGATGGAGGAGGCAGGAAAGGTGTTTGCTCGGGCCAATCCAAAGCCTTTGTTTCTTCTCCTTCACTCCACTATTCCTTTCTTCCTTCCTTCCTTCCTCCTCCCTTAGTCATAGCAAACCTTTCTCTTCCTCCCTCCCTCCCTCCCTCCCTCCTTCCTTTCACCCTTTGCCTTGCTCTACCTGTATGCAATATGACTTACTTCAATTGACTCTCCATTCTCTCTTTATGGCTTCTGAAAGTTATATCTTTATTCACCTGCAAACATACACACACATACATAGACATACACACACATACACTCATAGGTAGCTGAAAAGGTGTTCTTATTGCGTGACCTTTCCTCACTTCAATACGGGGACGAAAACATATGGAAAATTGACTCCACAAAGTAACGTCACGCAGCCTCCCATGACCGACACAAACTTTCAGCTTCGATTAACTTCACGCACGGACAGACGGCTTTAGCGCTTCCGTTCACTGGGATACGCGTCCCCCTACCAGCCCCCTTTCTCTCTCTCTCTCTCTCTCTCTCTCTCTCTCTCTCTCTCTCTCTCTCTCTCTCTCTCTCTCTCTCTCTCTCTCTCTCTCGCGTTCATTAGTATTCCAACGCTAGTTCTGAATAACTTATGCTAATTTTTATATATTTTTTGTTGTTGTAGTGGCACAAATGACTCCACGTCTTTGTCCCTGACCAGACCAAACCTTTTACCATTATTTTACTCCGTGTAATGTTTTAATCCATTTTTTTTTTACCATACCGTCAACATGTTTTCATTCTTCTCATCTCCTCCTCTCCCTCCCTTTCCTCTTAACAACCTTTCACACACTATTCCTCCCTTGAGAGGCAGGCGACTGGGCCCCCTTTCCTGCGCTCCCCTGAAAACGTTCCAATCGCTTAACACTTGGGAATCTCGAGGCTTTTATCATGGTTAAAGTTTCAAGATCAGTCGTTCATCATAGCGTGTTAGAAGGAAGGGCCTTGATGGACGATGTGTTGTAGGAGTTGAGGTTATCCCTAAGATTATGCTGAATATTAAATGTGATGGCCTTCCCTGTAATGAGAGAGCAAGAGAAAGAGAGAGAGATAGAGAGAGAGAGAGAGAGAGAGAGAGAGAGAGAGAGAGAGAGAGAGAGAGAGAGAGAGAGAGAGAGAGAGAGAGAGAGAGAGAGAGAGAGAGAGAGAGAGAGAGAAAGTTATGGAACAGAAATGAGCTTAGGTTCAAATAATGGATCAAATATCATACCAATAACACAGTATAACAATGACACATTCCTGTAATTAGAATTGGTAAAATAATAACTTTCAGATCATTATAGTAACTAATCCCATGTTTTTATTTACCATTGACTTTCTATCTATATATCACCAAAAAAAAACTCTCTTTCTTTCTGTTTCTCTCTCACTGTGTTTTCCATTCCATCTACTCCCCTCTTCCTGTTCCCTTCCCCTCTCTTCCCCTCTTTTTCCCAGTCCCTCTCCATCGCTTCCGCTGGCTCCCCCTGGTGCTCCCCTCGCTCGCGCCGCCCCCCACCGTGACTGCCTCCGAGCCTCTCAATACCTCCGAAATGGCAGTAACGGTGCGAAATAAGAAATCGATCTCTCGCCATTGTACTCTGGCTTGGTTGTTGGCACGTTTCTGATTTACAGCCAGACTTTGGGAGGGAGCAAACATGTATAATAAGTGAGGGAGGGGCCAGTAGAGGGAGACAACAAGAAGGGTGTTTGAGGGAGGGAGGGATAGAGAGGGGAGAGGAACAGAGGGTAGGTTGGAGGGCAGGTGGTGTGGTGTGGTGTGGTCTTGTGTTTCTGTGGAAGGGGAAGTTTAGGTAAGTGGATGTAGGATAAGTAAAGTAAAGTAAAAGGCAACGAGGGGCAAGGGAAGGTATAAGGAAACAAAGGGAAGAATGAGTGACAGTCAAGAGGGAGTGAGGGAAGTTGTGAGGGGAAAGCAGACAAGCAAGGAAAAGCAGTGCGGTGAGGGTAGCCATGATTGCAAAGGCACCACAAGTACACACACACACACACACACACACACACACACACACACACACACACACACACACACACACACACACACACACACACACACCAAGGGGGCGAGCGAGTTACTTCCAAAGACCAATATTGACTTCGCGGTGGCCAGTGTTTGTCTCTGGACAGCCACTGCGGTAGAGGATAATGTTGTGGAGGGCGGGACGGTCACTTCATTACGACGCCACGCTGGAACAGTCTCGCGGGACAGACAGAGGCGGAGGAGGAAGAGGCTAAAGCTGCGATGATGGTGATAGTGGTGGTGGTGGTGGTGGCGGCGGGTTTTGGCGGGAAGAATGGGATGCAGAGTAACGTGAGGGAGTGAATGGATGAGTATCAAAGAACGTGATGAAATAGATCGAAAACAAACACTCGTAAATAGCTAAAATCACTCAAAATATCGCTTAAAACGTGGAAAAAAAGACTCAAAAAAGGAAAATCATATAGAAAAATGGCATATCGAGATCAATATGAAAGTCAAACTACTCTAGCTTCTAATACAACCACATTACAAAGTCCACACAACACATACACCTTTCTATACGTCACCTACAAGGCCAAGAAACACTTGTTAGATGTAAAACTAAGCTGCACGTTCAGTGGGAATCGAAAACATCACGGACCAAAGTTAACTGACGCGGGTTCATCCATCGCCCATTTCCGTGGAGGAGGCGAGGCGGCGGGAGGGAGGCCTGTGACCGGGGCTTGGCGGGTCCCTCTCTGATTGGTGGCGGTGGTAGGCCTAGGGTAGTGGTGGTGGTGGCTTAGGGGGTACAAGGGAGGCGGGAGGCATTGGGGGAAGGAGGAGCGAAGGGAGAGATGGGGGAGGAAGGTTATCGGTTTAGAGGAAAGGATGAAGGGACGGACGGAGGAAATAGTGGAGGAAGGCTGAGAGGGAGGAGTGCAGAGGCGTTCCCTGTGAGTCACCCAATATTTTTTTTCTATTTTCTACACTGAGGAAAATGTTTTGTGTATTTGTTTGCATGCTTAGTGTTTGCTTACCCGCCTGGAAAGTAATAGCATATAGAGTGAGTGCGTGTCTACATCTATCTTTTTTTTCTCCAGGACCCGTAAGCCTATAGACGTGAACCCCTGTCTCCCGCTGCTCCTAGACTCCCACGCCCCGACCCTGACTGATAAGGGAACTCACAGTGAAGCTGATCGAAGGTGATAACGTTATCCTACAGAAGTGGAAGGACCTTTACGAAAACTGCAAGTAAAATAAATGTGAATCTAAATGTAAATAGACGTAACATATTTTTACGTTCACACATGAATTCCAAAAATGATGTAAATCTTTGTAATCTAATGTGGAAATAGAATCAGCAACCATTACAAAGAATCAAGCAAATACGAAACGCCAATAAATACATCGATGAACTTTAGAGGATAATATTGATATATAGGAAAATACATCACAACCGCTGACAGGAAGGAGCGGAGATGGGAAAGGGATGTAGAAGGAAAAAAAAGAGAAAAGAAAAAAAGGTTATGTGGAACTTGAAGGGGGAGGGGAAGCGTGACAGGCAAGACAGAAGATGGAGGGAGGGTCGCTACTCCCTGTCAAGGCCGAAGTAGTAGTAGTAGTCCTCTTCCTCTTTCTCTTATCTCCTCCTCCTCCTTGTCATCATCTACTTACATAACCTCAACATCAATATACAGCTAAGTTCTCAAAATTTTATAGTATTATTCCCCATAACATTCGAAAAAAGTAATTGATAATATAAAATAAACCTACAAACTCCATTAACTACTAATACTACTAATACTACAGTTACACCATCTTAATTATCACCAAGAGATATAATTAATAAACTAATCATACTTCACGTCTTCCCAGCCCGTCAGATCCTCACACACCTTAAGCGGAGTTAAATGCACATGAAATTTATACCAGTAAGAAACGTTTTCTTGGGACGCACAAAAAACTTATCTCCGGCTTCCACGTCATTCCCGCTCAACAAAAAACAAAAAAATGTCTTATATATATATATACCAACCCCGATCCGCCTCACTCAAACAGTATGATACGTCCGGCTCTGGAGGGCTGCCAGGGATGTGTGTGTGTGTGTGTGTGTGTGTGTGTGTGTGTGTGTGTGTGTGTGTGTGTGTGTGTGTGTGTGTGTGTGTGTGTGTGTGTGTGTGTGTGTGTTAAGGGAATGATAGGAAGGATCACTGCCATGGAAGGATATGCAAGATTATCATGAGAGGCACAAGGCTGGTATGGCACAGTAAATGATGCTGTAGAGTGGTGGTGTGTGCATAGGGGTACCAAAGGAGGGGTGAAGGGGTGAAGGGGTTAGGGGTCGCTACAGTGCCATGGAAGGGTGTGGAGGTAATGGTGGGGAACAGGGCAGGTATGGAGAGGCTGGTGATGTTATGGGTAAGGAGTGACAGTGTGTATGTGATTCATCTTAGTGGAAGGGTTATAAGAAGTGTGCTTTGAGGGACATGATAGAGAGGCTGAGGGAAGACAGTGAGGGAAGAGAGAAATGTATTAGCAGTGTATACTCTTATCTATGTACTGAAACAATATAAAAAATAACGAAAACCTGAACGATTTGTATAACCGCAATTTATACATATATATTTATTTCAAGGTTATGGATAGATTCAAAATATTACAATTGAGGAAGCAGAGTGCAATGAGCTGTGGGAGCAAAAAATAATAACAACGCCAGTATAAATGAGAGAGAGAGAGAGAGAGAGAGAGAGAGAGAGAGAGAGAGAGAGAGAGAGAGAGAGAGGGAGAGAGAGAGAGTAAGAGAAATAGAGAGAATACTAAGCATCGTACGCCAGGCAGAGAGGTTGAGTAGCAGCATCAGTCTTCATCAGGAACTATCAGACGGCGACACCCACAACTGTTCCATGTGGAGCCTCGTCCCCCCCCTCCTTCCCTCCCTTCCCCTCCTTCCCCTCCTTCCCCTCCCTTTCCTCTCTCCCTCACAACCCTCACAGAATCGAAAACTAGTCTCCTACCCTTCCCCCTTCCCTCTTCCCTCCACCCATCCCTTTCCGTTCTACTACGTTCCATCCATCCAATACAACATATCCTCTTCCTGCCTCTTCTTTCTCCTCCTCCTCTTCCTTCTCCTCCTCCTCCTCCTCCTCCTCCTCCTCCTCCTCCTCCTCCTCCTCCTCTTGATTCCCTCTTTCCTCCTGGCAACCATGCTACACCACATGGATTTTTTTTTTTTTTTTTTTTTTTTCTTCTGTCTCTCTTGAACGTCACAGACTGAATAAAAAAAGTTAATTTCAGTTTGGTTTGTATATTTTTTTTTGTTTTGTTTATAGGTTGTCGTTCTATCTGGCATCTGTAACTGAATTTACTTTTAATCTACGTTCAATTAAACAGAGGAATTTAACTCTCAAGATTTCCCTCACATAGAAGAAGGAAAAAAATTGAGGAGTAGTATTTTTTTTCCTCCCAACACTATAATCCACTTAAGTCCCGGGGCTGCCATCTCTCCTTTTTTTCCCCTCTCTTTCTCTCCATAAAATACATATTCTTTTTTGCCTTCCCATTAAACATAAACAGTCGATTAGCAAAGTTTCAAGCGAGCTCAAAATATAATAGATATGCAATTTACTCCTAAAAATATCATATTGTCACACACACACATGGACATGATAAACAAAAATCAGTATCTTTAAAATAGTTACAATATTTATTTTTCTTCAGTTAAAAATAAACACAATTTTTCTGGCCGGATTGTTTCGTGAGATAAGGAAGAAAAAATGATCTCCATTGATTTACTTGCCAACGTGCTGTCATTCTGGGGACACGGGCGCCTCATGCCGGGTGCGACAGTTTCGTAATAAATCTACAGCCTCAGGTAGGAAGCAACACCCAGATGAGCATGACACGCGTGACGCCCAGCCCAGCCCAGCTCCTCCACCCCTCCATCATAAAGATATTTTTAATTACGTGTTGGTGAGGAATGTCTCTTATCTTCCAGGGTCTACATTTCATATTCTATTTAGGATCATGCTTTGTAATATTTGTATCTATATCAAATTATGACTTATTTTTTTTACCACTTATTCTTATCATCTTTTGACTGTTATATCTATATGATAATACTACTCCTGGTGTTCCTGTTACTGCTGGCATTAATAGTATAGCTGCTGCAACTACTGGTGCTATTATTGCTACCAGCAACATGAATAATGATAACCATCCTGATAACAACAATGAACTAATAATAATAATTACAATGATGGTGATGCACATAAACCATGCATCCATATATCAAATAAAAGTCTAATCTGAGATTCTAAATTAATAAAGAGAAAGAAACATCAAGGCAAAAACATAACTAAGAAGCACAAAAAAAATATCGTTGAGGAAATACATCTATATATTCTTTCTCTTGATATCGGCGATCTTGGCAATACTTCAAGTCGCTGTTTTTCAACACGGAGGCTTGGCAGCGGGTGTGGGGTCCAGCGGGTCTCCGTCTGTCTCCCCGGCTCAAGGCTGACAGCCGCCTCCCTCACCCCACTCTCTGCCTCTGCCTCTGTGTATGTCTGTATGTATACGTATGTGCGTATGTATGTCAGCTCGCCTCTCCATTTCTACACATTACTATTTTTTCAAACGATTCTATTTTTTGTTTCTTCGTGACAGAGATAAACGACTTCCTCCAACGCTGTTTTTTGTCCTCCACCTTTCTTTGCCACTTTATTTAAAGACTCGTTTCAACAAAACAATTATTTCCCTTGATTTAAATTTTCCACTTGGGTTTTCAGATATTATTTCATGTTTCATATTTCACTTGCTCCTTAAAAAGTGTTGTACTATATAAATACACAAACATATATGAATATATATATATATATATATATATATATATATATATATATATATATATATATATATATATATATATATATATATATATATATATATATATATATATATACACACACATACACATACATATGGCATTAATTTTTCCTTTCACTGACTTTGTTGCCGAGCACCATATGTTACTGTATTTGTGTAATTAAACGTTGCATTATTAAGAAGCATATCATGTTACTTTGCTTTATGTGCAAAAATTTAATACCCATTATATTATTAATTATATTTCTATTGTCATAATTTTTACTATTAATATTATTATTGTTATTATTATTATTAATATTATTATTATTATTGTTATTATTATTATTATTATTATTATTATTATTATTATTATTATTATTATTATTATTAATATTATTATCATCATTATTATTATCATTATCATCATCATTATTATTATCGTTAGGCGGTACGGGTGGGCCCAGGACTGATGATCAGAAACATCCTTCTGCGTGACCATTTGTTTGTTTGTTTGCTTATGTGTGTATGTGTGTGTGTGTGTGTGTGTGTGTGTGTGTGTGTGTGTGTGTGTGTGTGTGTGTGTGTGTGTGTGTGTGTGTGTGTGTGTGTGTGTGTGTATGTGTGTGTGTGTGTGTGTGTGTGTGTGTGTGTGTGTGTGTGTGTGTGTGTGTGTGTGTGTGTGTGTGTGTGTGTGTGTGTGTGTGTGTGTGTGTGTGTGCACCCCTCGCTTATAATTCTCATTGATTATAACTTTGAAATTCCTTGAGGAGTGGAGGTTAGGGTCTTGCCTTGCTCAGAACGCGTCTCACACAACATTCATCTTAGCGGGAAGGGGAGAGTTACAGGAGGTGAACAGAAGGAAATCAATTGTGTTAAGGGAGACTCATCAAGGGTACACGCATGAAAGCAAGATAACATTTCTTGGAGGGAGAATTGGCAAACATTAAATTTTTGATCTAATTCCTGTTATTGTCATTAAGAATTAATTCATGTGATTATAATAGAATATTAACTTGTGTGTCTGTATATCTTAATGTATATAAGATGATTGGTATATGAAGCAAACCTTAGATAGCAATAATAACAATAACAAAATTATTGCTATTACTACTACTACTGCTATTAGTAATATTAATAGTAATAACAATAATAATGATAATACTAATAACAATAATAATAATAATAATAATAATAATAATAATAATAATATTAACAAAAACAAATGATAATAATAACCATGTGAGACGTGTTCTCTACATTTAAGTGATACTTTACACCAAGCCGCCAAGGCAGCATATTTTTCCAGTTTCCTGGAGATAAATATTTATTCCCTCAACAGATGAGAGCCAAGGGTAAGCCACAGAACCCCGCCGGAGCCTCTGTTTCCGCGTGCTGCCCTCGGCCCCGACTCCCCGCCACCGCGGCTTGTTGGTCCCCGGCCAAGTGTTGTGAGCCCCGCCGCCCTCCCACCCTCCCGCCTGTTCACCGACATCAGAGTAACGTTTTCCTTTGCTGATACTGAGATACGACCTTCAACTCTGTCATTAGACAATAAATTAAGAATACTAATAAATATGCAATTGAAATTTATTATATAATAACCGATATTTTTAACTATGTAATATATTTCAATCTGCGGATGCATATGAATCTAATTTTCATCTTTGTATCGCTACACTGTATCCATCATTTCTTTCACACTTTGGACGCCTTTGCTAACAGTTACTTTGTCTAACAGCTGCAGGAGCTCCGCCTTCTTACTGTGAGGGTGTTCAGCTCGCTTGCTTCGCCTGACACTGCCCAGCACGAAGGTGACGCGGAGTGATTGAGCAAGTTAGGTGGAAGGGGGTCGGGATGGCGCGGTACAAAGGCGTCGGCGCCAGATGCAGTAAGCCGAATTTTGTCAAGGTCAGTTGAATATATTCAACTGACCTTGTTTTCTGTATGCATGACGGAGAAGGTGCGGAGGACAATCATATCACATCATTCCGCAGGGAACGTACGGGTATATATTCGGCCGCTTCCTAGGGGGACAGAGGAGGGAGAGCAGCCACTATAGTCGGAGTAGCGGCGGCTGGCAGGACACAGCTGCACGGAGCCTCGCCTAACCACCTGCTTGTTTATGAGCTCCTCACGTAATCTATGAAGAAGCGATCTGGTACTTTTTCTTTTTTATGAAGAGCGAACTGACAACGTTGACACCAACATGCAAACACTGAAATGCACATCACCAAAACAAGCTAGAAATTGAAGGAAAAAAAAAAAGAGAGTTGAGGGTCTAGAGAAGGCCGCTACACATAACCAGGAGGGAAAAATGACAATTACATACAGGAAAAAAGAATCAAGAGAGTAAAAAAATAGTCCAAAAGCGACAGGGTGGTTCATAAATCAGGTGGTGGGTGAGGTGGGCGGCCGTCACACCAGGACCCCGGTATTAACAACGTGCGTGGTGCTCACCTTCATATTGGGCACCCCGCAGACGGTGAAATATGAGGCACACAGCGGCTCACTGCCTCCTCCGGGGGGGTGTCCGCCTCCCCTGACCTCTGCGACGTCTTCATACTCACGCACCTCCTCAACTTCTCCCTCCCGCTCCCCGCTCCTCCACGCAAGGCGCCTCACTCACCACCCTGCCTTCCAACTGACTCTCTCTCTCTTTCTCTCTCTCTCTCTCTCTCTCTCTCTCTCTCTCTCTCTCTCTCTCTCTCTCTCTCTCTCTCTCTCTCTCTCTCTCTCTCTCTCTCTCTCTCTAATGCACTTTCACAAGCTTCCTCCCGCCCTTCCTACTCCTCCGAACTGTTCTTTCTCCCAACGCGTGTTAAGGATGACGTCATATGTTCCTAACCTTGTGCTCGTGTTCTGTTTTGTTCTGACTAAAATTTCATCCTTTGGTCAGTATACTATTAACCGTAATATGCAAAGACGTATAATATTGACATGTATAATAATAGTGAGTATAATAGATACGAAAATATAGCAAATTATTAACATACAAAAATTACATTGTGTAGAAATAATTAGAAAATTGTGTAATGGTTATTTGAATATTTATTTTCTAGTTTTCTCTCCAAATTATATATATCAAGTCGCCACAACAACGATAAATAATAATAGTGAACCAGATAATAGTTAAGATTCAAGCCGGAAAATAATAACTATGATAATAATAACAATAATAATAAGGATAATGATAATAAAATAATATATATAATAACAATAGCGATAAACATAACTAAAAAAAATATTAATACTGTTAATACAAAAAACTAAAATATTATCATTATACAGTAAAGATAAAGCCGAATTAGCATATGAAAAAAAATATATAGGGAGGCTATTGCTATTATGATTAAAATATTGAATATTATAATACTACTAACAACAATAATAATAATAATAGTAATAAAAATAAAGTAATAATAATAACAATAGTGATAAAAATGACAATAATAATATCAATCACCCCCAGACATCACCTCCACTAGACAAGAGAGGCTGGACAGAACTACCCTTCAGAGGCCCATGTTGTACCGAGGCTCCTCCCGCGGCGGCGAGCGAGGGCGGGCGGCGGAGAAGAGGTATGGTCGCTCAAAATGGTCTCCCTCCTCCCCCTTTGACACACTGACGCTCGATCTTGCCTGCTTATTCTGCTCAAGTCCTACTCTCAGGTAATTGTTTTTGATGCTTAAAGTGGGGACGGGAATGTGTGATTAGGTGACGCCTTGCACACACAACAGCACATGAAGGTGTAGGAAGTTTTATCACTAAGCAGCTCACTTGAACAATTTATTTATTTATGTATCTGATCATCTATTTATTTTTAACTCCAAGCAGTCATTGGTGATACTTAAAAAATATTGATGTATGTATGGTATGAATATATTTTTTCTATTACAGTTAAAATTGTGTTATTTTATATTACATTATCGTGATTGTATGATCGTGATATTTCACATACGGGCAAAACTTAAATGAATAATTCACGCATATATATGAAGACAATTCAAAACTCACATTGTATGACAACGGGTTTGTAATTTATTTGATTTAAAAAAAAAATAGCTTGTCATTATCGTTATTAAAATTCTTAAACAGAAAAGTGTGGAAAGTATCTGAACCCAACTATCTCTCTCTCTTTCTTTCTCTCTCTCTCTCTCTCTCTCTCTCTCTCTCTCTCCTCTCTCTCTCTCTCTCTCTCTCTCTCTCTCTCTCTCTCTCTCTCTCTCTCTCTCTCTCTCTCTCTCTCTCTCTCTCTCTCTCTCTCTCTCTCTCTCTCTCTCTCTCTCTTTTTTTCTCTCCCCGTCGGCGGCGCTGCTGTGGCCACGACGGATCACCAAATACATCACCTGGACATCCCTCATCTCAGGTGCAACGAATACAAGTTATTAATATTTTTTATCTGTGTTATTACTTCCCCCTTAAGGAATGTGAGGGTGACGATAACGAATAGCAGCGAGTCACACACACCACTATAATATTTCGCTAGTTAAACCGAAACTCATTCACGTAGCTATAATTCATGTGGGACCGTCTATTCGTGTTCTATTTTTTCTATCACTTCAAAAATATATAATCATACCTACGCGAACACTTTCCTGTATAAATGACTCCTCGTTTCTATTGGGATTATAATACAAATCTTAGCGGTAAATTAAAAGGTATCTTTAAACTAATGCCCACATTTTACTGACCACATTAGTTAACTAGAATGAAAGAGAGAAAAAATACTACACAAGCACCTACATCTTTCTTTAAATCTCTCTCATATGAGCAGTGAATTCAAGACAAATTTAACTCAGTATCTTCATCACGCGTCTTGTTCATATTTCGCCATTAGGACCGCGGTGACTCGCCTTCCTGATTGGTGTGTTTCCCGGCGAGACAAATAGCCCCACGGTCTCACCCCCGGCAGGCAGGTAACAACTTGATTAGCTGGATATAAACTCACCTCCTGAGAATGACACCTGCCCGCCCAGGACCCTGAACGACCCTTGTCCAGCTGCGAGAATATCCCTGACGCAGAAATTGCCTCAACCCTTAAGCAAAGTTGCGAAAAATAAACAATTTCTTCAGTATTTACTTTCCTCCTTCCGTCGAGGGTCCCGTGGAGG
>JAXIVD010006880.1:0-2500 GCA_036785275.1 Cancer borealis | reverse complement strand
TTGCTTCCTGCCTTCCTATCTGCCTTGTCTCTCCCCTTACACTCGTCTTACTTGGCTATCTTTCCAGCTCACCTTTCAACCCTCCACATAGCTTTCTGGTGACTTGTTCTTTTTAAGATTTACACCAAAACATTTCTTGCTTGGTGAAATTTTAACACTTAGTGGGGTACGATTTTATTTTTCTATTTTTTCAGTTTGATTTTCTTCTCCTTTTCCTCATTTTTTGTTGCCACCTCTTTTGCTTTCCCACATTCTTTCTTTCTTTTTTCTTTCTCCTCCAGTGTGTGTGTGTGTGTGTGTGTGTGTGTGTGTGTGTGTGTGTGTGTGTGTGTGTGTGTGTGTGTGTGTGTGTGTGTGTGTGTGTGTGTGTGTGTAAGAGAGAAGAAGTAATAGGGATGAAATCTTCGAGGATTAAACTAATTTGAAAGTCCTAATTTCCTCACCCGAGTGTTCCATTTACTCTTATATGATAAAAAAGAAATGGAATGATTATATTGGATATTGAAGAGATAAAAGGGGGAGCTATTTATTATATTTTTTTCATTTTATTTAAACATCACTTACAATAAGGTTCATTATTTTTATGACGAACTATTCTAAACTTGTCCATAAAGCTGAACGTAATGACAATATGACACAAAGAAAGGTCGTAAAATGGTGAAAATCGTTCATTGTCTTTGATTTATGAAATGTAACTTTTTATTTCTTCTCAAATTATTCCTTTGCTACAAGTTTTCTTTCTTTATATTATCCTTCCTTTATCCCTTCTTCCTGCCTCTGTTTTCCTTTCTTTCTCTTCCTCATCACAGACGTTGTATTCCCCTCCCTTCCTCCCTTTTCCCCTCCCTCCCTTTTCCCCTACCTCCCTCCCTCCCTCCCTCCCTCCCTCCCTCCCTCCCTCCTTCCCTCCTCCCTCCCTCCCTCCCTCCCTCCCTCCCTCCCTCCCTACCTGGTATCTCAACAGGTAACTGTGTAATCAAGAATTTAGGTCATAGGTGTCCAGTTTACAAGAGAAATTGTTTTTTTTCCGTCATTTTACGATGTGTGGGTGTGTGTTTTCATTGTGTTTTTTTCTGTCTCTTATTCTGTTTTTTCTATTTTTTTTTAATAACTTTTCATTCTCCTTTTCTCTTGTTGATTTAAAAGTGAGTTAAATTTTTTTTTTTTGTCATTTTAAGATGCGTGAGTGTGTATTATCATCTGTTTTTTTTCTGTTTTTTTCTGTTTTTTCCTTTTTTATTGCTCGTTTCATTCTCCTTTTCCTCCTGTTGATTTAAAGTGAGTTATGTGATCAGCTGTTCCATCTTCTGCCTTCTATATATATCTTCTCTCATCCACTTTATTGTATCTCACATTTCTTTTATCTTTCTTGTCTCCTAACTCCAATACTTCTTTCTCATCTTACTTGTTTTTCTCTTCGCCTCTTCTCTCTTTACTTCGCCGTGCCTTTTCTTTTTTTTCTTTCTTTCTTTATGTTCTTCCATCTTTATTCGGATATTCTTCACCTTTTTATTTATCCTCATTTCCTTTGCTTCTCTGCTCTTTTCCTATCTTCTTCCTTCCTTATGTCATATTCTTGATCATTCCCTTTCATCCGTTCATCATCTACCTTCTCTTCCTCATCCTTCTTATCTCCCTTTTCATCCACTCAGTCCTCCTTCCTTGCAGAATCTATATCTCTCCTTCATCCTTCCTCCCTCCATCTTTTCCCTCCATCTATATCACCAACCCTCTGTCCATCCCTCCCTCCCATGTCTCGCCAACAAGAATATTACGTTTGCAAATGGAAAAGTAGAACCAGAGGATTTCCTTACCGCCATTCGATCCAGACTTCAACCTATACGACAGAGAGGCTGAGATGCACGAAGGCAAAAGGTACTGCCTTGGGGGATACCTTGGCTGTTTTGAGGGTTGGATGGAGAGCCTGAGAGTGTTGAGAGAGAGAGAGAGAGAGAGAGAGAGAGAGAGAGAGAGAGAGAGGGAGAGGGAGAGAGGGAGAGAGGGAGAGGGAGAGAGAGCTGGTATGTGTCTGTGAGCAGGAGAAAGACCGAGAGACTGACTAAAGGAGGAGGAAAAGGAGGAAAAGGAGGAAAGGAAAGGAGGGCGAAAGGAAAGCTGATGTGAAGAAAGAGTGCATTGAAGAGGAATGGCTCAGAGGGAAAGAGGACGATGCACAAAGAAGAACGGAAGAAGAATAAGAAGGAAGATGTATATAAATAAAGATGAGAAAAAAGAGAAAATGGAACAGGATGCAATAGGACGGAAAGTGTGTAACAAACAAGATCTGGACATGTATTGATTTTCTGTCGTGTCCTTAAAAAGTAGACTAATAGGAAAAAAAAAAAAATTACAAATAGACAGGAAATAAAAAAAATAAGATGATCTCCTGTTTTTTCTTTTTTATAATTTTTACCTAATTATTTTTTTTGTACTCTCCTTGGTTATAAAAAGGGAGGTTAATAATCGCAAAATAATAAAATAAATAAAAAAAACAGCCAGT
>JAXIVD010006879.1:5000-17500 GCA_036785275.1 Cancer borealis | reverse complement strand
AGGACGCGGGATCTCATCAGCGCTGGTAGAAAGGTGTTCCTGATGGAGTTTTCCAGGGGTCTGAGGAGAGGGCTGATGCCTGGGATGGTGCGCATGACAAAGCTCCATCGGTGTTGTAGGCCATGCGTGAATGCTGAGTAGGCTGCGTGTGGTTCTGTCCTGGTCATGTCAGACAGGACTTCCACCTCTTTCACCCACTCCGACACTTTCTCCCCAACATACTTCGCCTTGAACTCCGCTGTTCCAATTACTGCACCCAAATGTCGCTGTCCGTCGTTTGTCACAATGACCCCACTGCCATTGAACTGTTCCATCGCAGTGTTATAATGTTCGGGTTTAACAATAAGGACGGACTTGATGGCGTTGGGTGTGTATCCTATCGTAGGGCCATTGTCATTTACAAGGTTCCACCACTCCTTCAAGTCTGCAAGTTTCCCTGCCCCTGACAGATCATCTGCGTATGCCACTTGCTTCATATGTGTTTTTTTCATATGCATTCACATCTTGAAGCACTGATAAGCCCAGAGCATACATTGCCATGGCCACTGGGTCACCTTGTGTTGTTCCCTCCATGGATTTCAAAACCTTAACCTTAACACTACTATTGCTATTATCACTTATGTACAAATCTGAAGGATCACTGTATGTGTTCTCAACATATGTCGCAAGTGATGGACATTTCGCTCGAATGTTGTGAAGCATTGTCTTTCTGTTAATAGTGTTAAATGCATTTTTGGCGTCCACTAACAGCATCGCTTCACATTCATCCTGGCCAAAAATCTTCCTCATGGCGTGGATGGCCGCTTCCCCGCCTGCCTGCTGTCCTGCACACAACTGTAGATTCCCTGCCGCTCTTCTTACATCCTCCTTCACCACCACCATGATGCACTTCCCTATAATTCGGCGGAGAACTTCCCCAATACCGATGGGTCTGCACCCTGGCTTCTTGTCAAGGGGGATAAGGCGGCAGGCAGTCAAGGCGTCAACATGTCGACAGTTGGTGGCGGCAAGTTTTCTCGCTAGTGCTGCTAGGACGCTGCACAAGTCACCAGCAACACTGCCACAGTGAGTGCTGCTCAGCAGGCGGCGCCATCCTCTTGCATCCAAGCCTGAAGGACCCCCGCTGCCTTTTGTCTGAAGAGCTTTTTTCCAGACCATCTCTCCTGTTATCATCTCGTAGATAACGCTGTTTGACATTGGAAGGCATTCCTGTAATCTTAGTCCTTCAGAGTCGCTGGGTGGAGGATGTTTGTCCTTCAGCAGATTGATGGCTTCCCTGGCGAGTGGCAACACACCGCCGCTCTGGTCTTCATCGAGTGCCCGGAGTGCGGATGAAACATTGCCTTGTCGCATCCTATCCGCAAAGCCGCGAGCCTTATCTTCATTTAGATGTTTTGAAGGATGTCTTGGTAGCCTTTTCTGATGGCTCTCGATTCCTCCAGGAGCTCATTCAGTTTATCATTAACCCAAAGGTCAACTCTTCTTGTGAGTGCCTTCACATTGTCGCTGGTCTTTGCCTTTTGGTGTGTCTTCTGAAAGAAGACTTTAGGAAGAAGAAAAAAGACTTTTAGCGCAAATGGTGCAAAGGGGGTGTCTTGGATGTATGTGTTGAGGAGGCTGACCATTTCTTTGACTAGTTTGGCCGTGGCTGCACATTTTGGCGGCTCAAAAAGATTATTGGCAGACCACCCAACTATCTCAAGATAGGTGTTATTCACCCATCTTGCTGTTTCTTCCTCCGTTCGCCCTTTCCATACCGAATTCCTCCTCTCATTTTGCTCCACACCAAGGTTCAGCTGGGGCACGTCATGTCGTGGCAGCGGTGGAGCACGCGGTGATGATGACGGTGATGGTGGTGGCGGGCTGTCCGTCACTCTTGTGTTCCTCTGTCTTCCATCCTGTTGATCTTGATCTTCATCCTGGGGCTGCTGGCTGTCACCTAGTTCCTCATCTACTACTACTACTACTACTACTACTACTACTACTACTACTACTACTACTACTACTACTACTACTGATATTAGTACTATTACTGATATTACTACTACTACTGATATTACTACTACTACTACTACTACTACTACTACTACTACTACTACTACTACTACTACTACTACTACTACTACTACTACTACTACTACTACTACTGATATTAGTACTATTACTGATATTACTACTATTACTACTACTACTACTACTACTACTACTAATACTACTACTACTACTAGTACTACTACTACTACTGATATTAGTAGCATTACTGATATTACTACTACTACTGATATTACTACTACTACTACTACTACTACTACTACTACTACTACTACTACTACTACTACTACTACTACTACTACTACTACTACTAAACTACTACTACTAATATTACTACTACTATTGATATTACTACTACTACTGATATTACTACTACTACTGATATTACTACTACTACTGATATTACTACTACTACTACTACTACTACTACTACTACTACTACTACTACTACTACTACTACTACTGATATTACTACTACTACTACTACTACTACTACTACTACATTTAAAGATACCTCCACCCTTTTTATTTGCATGGGCTCCACAAATTGGAAGTCATTAGCCCCAACTCTGGTCGCTAATGGCTGTGGTATCCAACCATACTACTACTACTACTACTACTGCTACTACTACTACTACATTTAAAGATACCTCCACCCTTTTTATTTGCATGGGCTCCACAAATTGGAGGTCATTAGCCCCAACTCTGGTCGCTAATGGCTGTGGCATCAAACCATAATATTCTAACCCCTAACCATATCCATCTACCCCTATATTTACATCCTTATTTAATCCCCTAACCTACCCACCCCTATTCTACTCTCTACCACTGTGGCTTCGCAATCAAGGTCACTTATGTCCGTGGTGGAGGGAGTGGCGTGCCTGGTACCCCGGAGACACAGGAGGGAAGACCTGAGAAGGGAGAATGAGAGGCGGCACCTCATCCAGGCGACAACATGGCTCCTTGGCTGGTGCTTCTTTTCTGCCATCAAATCGGCTAGTCTTGAGTAGAAGCACTTAGCCTTGGAGCCCATCCCGCCGGACGTGGTGAAGACCAGAGGCGTGAAGGTGCCGTGGTCGACGTGTTGAATCCTTTCGCCATAGGTTCTCGTCTTCTCCTGCTCATTCCTACGGTGGGCAGCCTCCAGAGAGAGCTCGCGGTGACATGCTGCCATCGGGTCGAAGATCCGGACGTCGAAGAAGGCTCTCTGCCCCCTCGTCCAAAACCCCCGAGCACTGACGTCAACTTGAGCTTCATCGGAGATGTTTGCCGACCTCAACCGCAGGTTTTCTCCTCCAAGTGGCAGAAGAGTCGGCTCGGTGGCGACGTCATGGCACACCTCCCTGAGCATGTTGGCTGTCAGGTCCCTCACCTCGTCGTGCCTGATGCACACGAATCCCCCCTTCTTGCAGGTCATGGTGTGGTCGATGTTGTTGGGGGAACCACATGCACAGATGTTGGGGAGTCCTTCAACTGGCCAGCCATACCTCAGAGCAACGGCGTCGACAAATTCTTGTTTGTTGAGGTTGAAGCCTCTTGCTCTGATTGGCAGTGACGTTAGCCAGTTAGACGCTCCCGTCTCTTGTGCAATATGGATTTTTCGCACAGTCGCGGCAGGCACGATGGTCTTCAGGCGTTCAAGGCTGGTCTTCTGCTCTTGTTGCCTGTCTAGGGAAATTTGCTTCCTTTGCTCAGCGATCGCATTTTGGTCTATTTCCCCGTGTGCGTCCTGAGCAACTATCTTTACTGTGAGGGACCTGGCTAGGTTGATGGAGTTGAAGTGCTCCCTAGTTGCCAACCTCTCAGGAGAGGTGATCCCCATCCCGCCCAGTCTTGGTGGAAGTTCGAGCAGGGCCCTCTCGTCATCCCCCAGTGCTGGAGACCTCAGTAACGCTGGAAGGAGGGTGTTCCTTATAGCGTTTTCCAGCGGTCTGAGGAGAGGGCTGATGCCTGGGATGGTGCGCATGACGTAATTCCACCGATGTTGTAGGCCATGCGTGTAGGCAGAGTAAGCTGCGTGAGGCTCCGTCCTAGCTATATCAGATAGGATTTCTACCTCCCTCACCCACTCGAGCACTTTTTCTCCTACAAACTCCTTCTTGAACTCCTCTGTTCCTATAACAGCACCCAAGTGCCGCTGCCCGTCCTTTGTTATTATTACCCCGCTACCACCGAAAATATCCAGAGCGTGGTCATAAAGTTCGGATTTCACAATAAGGACGGACTTAGCTGCATTGGGTGTGTATCCTATGATATTACTACTACTACTGATATTATTACTACTATTACTACTACTACTACTACTACTACTACTACTACTACTACTACTACTACTACTACTACTACCACCACTACTACTACTACTACTACTACTACTACTACTACTGATATTACTACTACTACTGATATTACTACTACTATTACTACTACTACTACTACTACTACTACTACTACTACTACTACTACTACTACTACTACTACTACTAAACTACTACTACTGATATTACTACTACTACTGATATTACTACTACTATTACTACTACTACTACTACTACTACTACTACTACTACTACTACTACTACTACTACTACTACTGATATTAGTACTATTACTGATATTACTACTACTACTGATTGTCGTGTTTTGAGTGTTTCGCATCAGTGTTATCCTTGTGTCAGTGTGAGTGATTCGGATGTTTGAAGCAGTTTCGTTCGAAGCGTGTGCGACCCATACTGGTGCGCCTGTATGGAAGGGAATGTTAGTTGGGGTGGGAACGTGGCCAGACACAACTGAACAGGTCAGTTTTCTCTGTAGTGTGTACATGCTTGTTTTGTTTTCTCTTGTGCATAATGTTATATTGTACATCAGTCAGGAACCATTGTCATTCTTATTTATTCATGTTTATATATATATTCTTTCACAGATATGGTGTTATTTTTGTGTGAATAAAACCCGCTGATTGAAGTTGTGTTTTATCACTTCAGTTTATTCACACAAAGTAAAAAAATATTCTTCACCCGGGTGTTGACATGGATCGTCTTTTGAGGCCTGAGCGGTTCAGCGCAGATCCCAGCTCTCCGACCGCTGCCCAGGAATGGAAACATTGGAAAAAGACCTTTGAAAACTTCCTGGGAGCCCTATCTCAAGACAACGTGGATAAACTCGGCCTTCTTGTGAACTATGTGTCTCCCCGGATTTATGAAACCATCTCTGAGAGTGCTACTTACGATAACGCAATCAGTGCGCTACAGTGTCAGTACGTGAAACCCACAAATGAAATATTCGCTCGGTATCAGCTCGCTACTCGCCGCCAGCAGCCTGGGGAAACATTAGATGAATATTTCCAGGCCTTGAAATCTCTGGGTAAAGAGTGTAACTTTAAGGCAGTAACAGCGACTCAACACTGCGAGGAATCAATACGTGATGCTTTTATTAGTGGTTTACAGTCTGCTTTGATAAGGCAGCGCTTATTGGAAAATAAGACCTTAGACCTTGCTGCAATGTATGATCAAGCGAGAGCGCTGGACTCTGCCCAGAAAAACTCAGATTTATACAATATTAACCCGGGCGGCTCTGTGATCGGTGCTGTAGCCGGTAACAAAGAGGAAAAGGATGAAATAGTGTGCGATCCTTCAGTAGTGGCCTCGGCAGTAGGTGTCAAGTGCTTCTTTTGTGGGTTATCGAAACACCCACGGTCAAGGTGTCCTGCGCGTGAAGCCACGTGCTACAAATGCAAGAAAAAGGGCCATTTCGCAAAAGTGTGTCGTGGTATTGCTACAAGTGCTTCAGTGATCCCTGATGACCAAGCTATACTCGCTGTTGTGACGTCAGCCGCTACTCCGCGAGTGTTAACGAGGGCAGTTACAAGGGTTGGCATTAATGGAGTGGAAGTGGATGGCCTGGTGGATAGTGGGAGCTCAGAAAGCTTCATTCACCCTGGCCTTGTGAAACGCTACTCTTTAATGCTTCACCCATCTACGTGTGAAGTCTCTATGGCCTCTGCTCCGCTGTCCACCCAGACATCGGGATTTTGTTTAGTGGATCTTCAAGTAAAGGGCAGAAATTATAAAGATGTGCGATTATCTGTATTACCGGGACTGTGTTCTGACGTCATTCTCGGTCAAGACTTCCAGGAATTGCATGACAGTGTTACACTGACGTATGGCGGTGACCTTCCTCCATTAGTGGTGTGTGGACTAAACCAGTTACGCGTAGATCCCCCTGCTTTATTTGCTCACCTGACTGCTGATTGCTACCCTATTGCTACACGGTCGCGTCGATATTCAGTGACTGATCAAAAGTTCATCATAAAGGAAATCCAGAGAATGCTGAATGACGGAATCATTGAGCCAAGCAAATCTCCCTGGCGCGCTCAGGTCGTTGTTGTGAAGAACGGGCCGCGTAAACCACGTTTGGCAATAGACTATTCCGAGACCATCAATAGATTCACGCTTCCAGACGGGTATCCGTTGCCCCGTATTGATGATACCATCAGTAAAATTGCTCGTTACAGAGTTTTTAGCACCATAGATCTCCGGAGTGCTTATCACCAGGTTCCCATCAAGGATGAAGACAAGCTATACACAGCTTTTGAGGCTTGCGGGAGACTGTACCACTTTAATCGTATTCCGTTTGGGATCACCAACGGCGTTGCTTGTTTCCAACGCATTATGAACACTATCATAGAGGAAGAGGGTCTCACGGGGACTTTTGCTTATTTGGATGATGTCACCATATGTGGCGTGACTCAGGAGGAGCATGACGAGAATTTGCAAAAGTTTCTAGGTGCAGCGAAAAGGAGGCATATGGAGTACAATACTGACAAATGTACGTTTTCTACCACCAGGCTTTGTACTCTTGGGTATGAGGTGGAAAGTGGTGAAATACGACCTGATCCCACAAGACTGGAGCCTCTGCGTAGCCTACCCTTCCCAAAGGATGTCAAATCCCTGCGCAGGACTCTTGGACTTTTTGCATATTATTCAAGATGGATCTACGACTACTCAAAGAAAATAAGACCTCTTACCACTGCTACCACCTTCCCACTGTCTGAGGATGCCCGGACTGCATTTCGAGAACTTAAACGCGACGTTGAAACTTCTGTAGTGAAGGCCATTGATGAAACTATACCATTCGAAGTAGAGACCGATGCTTCTGAATGTGCTATCGCTGCAGTTCTCACTCAAGAGGGCCGTCCTGTCGCGTTTTTCTCTCGGACTCTCCAAGGATTCGAAAGGAATCACGCCGCTGTGGAGAAAGAAGCTCAAGCAATCGTAGAGGCTGTGCGTCACTGGCGGCATTATCTGGCCGGCCGCCACTTCTCTGTGAAAACCGACCAACGATCTGTCAGCTACATGTTTGACAAAAGGCACAAAAATAAAATCAAGAACGAAAAGATTCTTCGATGGAAAATGGAATTGTCGTGCTTCGATTATGATGTTACGTACAGACCTGGAAAGGACAACATTCCCCCTGACACGTTCTCAAGATCGCACTGCGGGATGATTCACAACGATCAACGGTCCCTGTTGGATCTTCATGAGACGTTATGCCACCCAGGAGTGACTCGCTTACTACATTTTGTACGCTCGAAGAATATGCCATATTCTGTAGATGATGTTCGTCAGGTAATAAGCTCATGTAAGGTTTGTGCAGAATGTAAACCAAGATTTTATATTCCTGAAAAAACTTCGCTCATTAAAGCCACTCAGCCGTTCGAGAGACTAAATATAGATTTCAAGGGACCTCTCCCTACTACCAATAAAAACCAATATTTCTTAAACATCGTAGATGAATATTCAAGGTTCCCTTTCGTTTTTCCTTGTGCCAATATGACCGCATCAACTATAATAAATTGTCTGAGCCAGTTATTTGCGATATTTGGAATGCCTGCTTATGTTCATTCAGACCGAGGGACTTCATTTATGAGCAAAGAGCTAAGGAACTTTCTTTCCAGTCGGGGTATTTCATGCAGTAGAACAACTAGTTATAATCCCCAAGGCAACTCTCAAGTAGAAAGATATAATGGCATTGTCTGGAAGGCTATTATAACTAATTTACAAACTCGTAAACTACCACCTAGCTGTTGGCAAATGGTTCTCCCTGACGCGCTTCATTCCATACGCTCTTTGTTGTGCACAGCCACTAATGCTACTCCCCACGAAAGGCTTTTCACGTACTCTCGTCGATCATCCACTGGGGCTTCGATCCCTTCATGGCTGTGTGAACCCGGGCCTGTTTTACTGAAGCGTTACGCACGTAATAACAAAGCTGATCCATATGTTGATGAAGTCGAACTCTTACAGGCCAACCCTCACTATGCGTATATCAGGTATCCAGACGGTAGGGAGGATACGGTCTCTGTCAAGCATCTAGCTCCTACAAGTAGAATGCATCCACAACCCGAAGATCCAGCTGCATCCCAAAGTATCGGTGAGTGTCACAGCAGTAAGGGATTCTCTCCTCCACCCTCAACTACCGGTGACGTAAGGCCCACTGAAGAACAGGTTGTCCCCGAGGAGTTAGCAGTGCCTGAAGGGGGCGCTAAGGATGACACTAATGTACCTGTACGTTATGAAGAAGGTTCTCAGTGTGAGGCTGATATTCCGCAGTTGAGAAGATCGCAGCGTAACAGGCGTCCTCCTATACGTTACGAAGCGCATTGAATGCTTTTCTAAAAGCGGGGATGTCGTGTTTGGGTGTCGCATGACTGTTTTCGATAAGCTTCGGGTTTTGTTGTGAGTGATGTTTTTGTTTTGTTTTGTTTTAAACGGGGGGTGAATGTCGTGTTTTGAGTGTTTCGCATCAGTGTTATCCTTGTGTCAGTGTGAGTGATTCGGATGTTTGAAGCAGTTTCGTTCGAAGCGTGTGCGACCCATACTGGTGCGCCTGTATGGAAGGGAATGTTAGTTGGGGTGGGAACGTGGCCAGACACAACTGAACAGGTCAGTTTTCTCTGTAGTGTGTACATGCTTGTTTTGTTTTCTCTTGTGCATAATGTTATATTGTACATCAGTCAGGAACCATTGTCATTCTTATTTATTCATGTTTATATATATATTCTTTCACAGATATGGTGTTATTTTTGTGTGAATAAAACCCGCTGATTGAAGTTGTGTTTTATCACTTCACTGATATTACTACTACTACTACTACTACTACTATATTCTGTATATATTTTAGGTGATTTTAATGCAGATCCTTTCATGAGCAGAGCCTGGAACCATTTAAATCATTTTTGCGAGAGAAATTATTTGTCTTGTATGGATTTTAAGCTGATGGATTCTAGTAGTTTTACTTTTATACCATACAACAACTCGTACTGTAAGTGGTTGGATCATATTGTAGGAAGGAACTCAAAGGATGTGTGTGTTAATGATGTGAAAGTTTTATATGAACTCGTTGGATCTGATCACTTACCAATGGTGGGAAATATTCATTTAGAAAATGTAACTAATGTTTGCAATATTAAGAAAGAGAAAGATAGAAACAGGTTTTATATTGCTTGGAAAAAACTCTCTGGTGATGATTTTTCAAAGTTATTTCAAGAAATCGACAACAACATCAGGGGCATCATGCCCTGCGAGGCAACGAAATGCTGCTCTGTTGGTTGTCAGAATGAATACCACCTTGCACAACTTGATGATATTTATATGTTGATTGTTAGTAATGTTTTGTATTCCTCTGGACATTATGCTAAACAGATAGTTAATAATAGCACATTTAAGGTGATACCAGGATGGAATAGACATGTCAAGGAATTGTATAGTAAGTCACGGGAGGATTATAAGAAATGGTTAGTAAATGGAAGAGTTAGAGATTCTGATGAATTTAGGAAGATGAACATGAGTCGGAAGGTGTTCAAAGAGGCCTTATCACTATGTAAGAAAAATGAAACAGATGAGAGATCTTTCTCCATACAGGAGAAATTTATCAATAAGAATATGAATGAATTTTGGAATGAAGTTAAGCAGCAGTCTAATAAAGTCAAGTGGTCTAGTGTTATTAATGGTGAAAATGATACAGAAAAGATTATTAACATTTTTACTGGAAGGTTTTTAAATGGTGATAACAACGATTGTGATATAGATAAAAGAGATGAAGAAAATCTTCTACATAAACTGAAAGAGGTGTGGCATCAAAAGAAAAAGTTTACTATGACAACTTCACCTGAAACATTAAAAAAGTATATTGGCAAACTTAAGAATGGGGTGGGCCATGATGGTATCCACTCTCAGTTTCTGAGGCATGCAACATATGAATTTCTAGTGCAATTGAGTCTTTTTATGAATGCTTGTTTCAATCATTGTTATATTCCAGTGGAATTATTGAAAGGTGATATTAACCCTATCATTAAAGATACTAAGGGTAATTCCACAGACCCAGCCAATTATAGACCAGTGATGTTGTCTTCTTGTTTGTTGAAGATTTTTGAAATGCACATTTTAGATATTTTAGAAGAAAAGTTATTCTTTGATTTTAGGCAGCTAGGTTTTAGCAAGCAGATGTCAACAAATGATGCATATTTTACACTTAGAGAAACTGTAACACCATATATAAAGGGTTATGGAAAGGCATTTGCTGCTTTTATAGATCTCTCTAAGGCTTTTGACAGGATAAATCATAATATATTAGGTAACATGTTATTAGAGAGAGGTATTCCTCCTGATATTGTATTTACTCTCATGACTTATCTGAGGAATCAAAAGGCAAGAATTGTATGGAATAAGCAAAATGGTAATTATCACTATATCAATTCGGGTGTACGACAAGGAGGAATTCTGTCTCCGATTCTTTTTAAATTATATGTTGATGATGTAATTAAAGCCATTTCAAGTATGAATGTTGGATGCCGATTGGGTACACTGAGAATGAATATAATTGCATATGCTGATGATATTGTAATTTTGTCGGACAATCGCAGTAATCTAGAATGCTTATTGGAAATGTTTGAGAACAAAGTACAAGCCATAAGATTGAGTATTAATGTTTCGAAGACAAAATGCATTATTTTCCACAGAAAGGCTAAATCTGCAGGAAGTGATGCTATCAGTTTTATAAGACAGTTCGAAATAGTAAATTGCCAAAAATATTTAGGCTATTGGGTGACCCATAATTTTTGTGATAAAATAGATGTTGAAATTAGGCTAAATACATTTTATAGTAAGTTTAATTTTGTGTACAGAAAATTCAAAGGTCTTAATACTGATACGATGCTGTACTTGTTTAAGGCTTGTTGTGTACCTGATTATGGGTTACTGCTGTGGGACAATGAAACTGTCTTTTCTAGTCATATTTTTAAAACATTTGAAACTGCATATGCAAAGGCCATGAAAAGGATCATAAGATGTTCTGTTCATGCCAGTAACCATGATGTAGCTAATCAGTGCAATTTACTTTTATTAAAACACCATACAGCTTTAATCCAAACTAGATATTTTAAGTCTGTTTTTAGAAAGAATTCTGCCATATTTACTCTCAATAAGAATTTATTTTTAAATGGACATTATTTTAGATCATTTTTAAAGTTTTTAAAAATGACATATCAAATAGATGTTTTAGATTATACTATTGATATTATTTTAGCAAGAATTTTTTGGGTGCAAATTCATGAGCCTACTAGAGGATCATATATATGTGTTTAGACTTAGACATAGTTAGACTGATTTTTAGGCTATAATATGTAATATACATCTTGCTGTATATTATGAAATAAAGATTGATTGATTGATTGATTGATTGACTACTACTACTACTACTACAAAGAGGCCTTATCACTATGTAAGAAAAATGAAACAGATGAGAGATCTATCTCCATACAGGAGAAATTTATCAATAAGAATATGAATGAATTTTGGAATGAAGTTAAGCAGCAGTCTAATAAAGTCAAGTGGTCTAGTGTTATTAATGGTGAAAATGATACAGAAAAGATTATTAACATTTTTACTGGAAGGTTTTTAAATGGTGTTAACAACGATTGTGATATAGATAAAAGAGATGAAGAAAATCTTCTACATAAACTGAAAGAGGTGTGGCATCAAAAGAAAAAGTTTACTATGACAACTTCACCTGAAACATTAAAAAAGTATATTGGCAAACTTAAGAATGGGGTGGGCCATGATGGTATCCACTCTCAGTTTCTGAGGCATGCAACATATGAATTTTTAGTGCAATTGAGTCTTTTTATGAATGCTTGTTTCAATCATTGTTATATTCCAGTGGAATTATTGAAAGGTGATATTAACCCTATCATTAAAGATACTAAGGGTAATTCCACAGACCCAGCCAATTATAGACCAGTGATGTTGTCTTCTTGTTTGTTGAAGATTTTTGAAATGCACATTTTAGATATTTTAGAAGAAAAGTTATTCTTTGATTTTAGGCAGCTAGGTTTTAGCAAGCAGATGTCAACAAATGATGCATATTTTACACTTAGAGAAACTGTAACA
>JAXIVD010006878.1:5000-22187 GCA_036785275.1 Cancer borealis | reverse complement strand
GTGGCAGTAGTAGTAGTAGTAATAGTAGTAATAGTAGTAGTAGTAGTAGTAGTAGTAGTAGTAGTAGTAGTAGTAGTAGTAGTAGTAGTAGTAATAGTAGTAGTAGTAGCAATAGTAGTAGTAGATGTAGTAGTAGTAGATGTAGTAGTAATAGTAGTAGTAGTAGTAATAGTAGTAGTAGTAATAGTAGTAGTAGTAGTAGTAGTAATAACAGTAGTAGGTCATGTATCAGTGCCGAGAGTGGTGTGCCATCACGGCTGATAGATGGCGCTCGTGTGTCTGAGAGATGAGCGGGAAGGCGCGAGGAGGGAGAGATTTATGTGCCGCGGGCGTCAATTGTGTGTAATTTTATCATTTATTATTGACTCCTCTTTTGTGCCTCCCACCGCGCCTCCTGCAAGGCCAACGCCACACCTGCCATCGCCGCCGCCTCCACCTCATCCTTCTGCTATCTGTATTGCGCCCTCAGCCTTAAATTATGGGCGTGAGGCTTCGTCCGGCGGTGGTAATGAGGGAAGAAGATAAAGTGGTGGTGATGTGTCTAGTGGTGGTGGTAGTGAGGTGGTTGTGGTAAAAGAAAGAGAAAAAAATGTAACAGTGACTTAAGATATTCATCCAGTGTTTACTCAGCAGAATATGATTTACTTAAGCCCCCGATAGGAACGCCTGAAAGAAAACGACGCGTACCATGATAACGATTCCTCTCTTGCGCTTACTTTAAACCTTATCTGAAAACCTCATTGTGGCTGCGTTAACTCAGGAAGCAAGGGAGGGAGGGAGGGAGGAAGACAGAGGGGAAGGAAGGAGGGAGGGAGAGACGGAGGAAGGGAGGGAGGGAAAACGTGGAAGCGACATTCCCCCAAAGCTCTGTGTTGTGGTGAAATATGTACGGCCCGCGGAGGACGGGAAAGGGGATCCTGTCACTGAGAAGGAAATGTTTTCGTGGATCGCTGCGGATATTGCAAAGAGAAGTCAGAAGTTCTCGTTTCCTCCCGTACAGAGCAAGGGAGGGAAGGGACGGAGGGAGGGGAGGGAGGGGAGGGGAACGACGAAGGGAAGAAAGGAAAATATGATAGAAGTGGGGAAAGTTGTTTTGGAATGGAGGAGTAGGAGGGAGAGTTGAGAGAGGCGAACAGTGTGGTGGAGGAGAGAGAGGGAGGGGAGGACTAGGAGGCAAACTCGTGTTATTTCATTTCATTTTTAATTTCTGTCTGGTGGAGGTATTTCTCCCCCTCCATTCCCGCGGTGACGGTGCTGTAAATTCATGATAGAGACACAGAGGATGGTACACTGCAGCCTCCTCCTCTTCCTCCAAGTGGTGAAATGCAGTGTGTTTTGAGATAGAGAAGAGTGGAAAAGCACTTAAGAAATAACTTAAGGCAGATCCGTCAGCCAATATATTTCTGTGGCTTGAAGTGGAAGGTGCAACACAGGTGAGAGCAGCAGGTGTGACGCAGGTATTGTTTAGAAAAGCGACCACTCTTTGCTAACAGATATTCACCCGCTGATCAACCACTATCTTGTCATCCACTGGCTTGTAAGTTTATTCTAATTCATGATTAGTTTACTTATCATTCTTCAGCACAAAATTATATATGTCTATCCATTTATTCCCCCTGCCACACACCACATTGCCTTTTATTAGCCTGGCAGCCATTAGCCAAGCCACACAACACTACCATTCACCACCCAGCCACACACCGCCTCGCCCAACAGCCTCAGCCTCGCCGTGGCACCGTCGGGCCGCCGTAGTGAGCCTCCCGTTGGTGCCTACATGATGCATGGCACTCACTCGCACGGACACACCCCGCGCTAGTATTTTCGCGTCCATTATTCATCGGCAAGACGAGAGGCATCACTCTGCCCCGTGGATCAAAAATGATTTGTTTTCCTCTGCAGTAAGAGTGCGTGACACTAGACTCCATTGATTGCTTGACGTGTACAGGCGGAGGCGAAGTGGCGGCGGAAGGCTGGAGTGCAGGAAGGTGTCTGCTGGTGCCTCGGTCATGACTTGAACCCTCACGCTGCACTCTAGTCACACCATCACCATCATCACCATCATTACCACCATCACCACCATCATCATCACCATCACCATCACCACCATCACCACCATCACCACCATTAACACCATCAGAATCTTAATGAAAAGTCTTGGTATCCCTTCCATTGTGATTCTATTGTTTACATCAATATTTTGTTTAGAATTGACATTGATTAAGCTTCATCGTTGCTTATACAATTTGTTTTCTTCTATCACATTGATGCTACTAAGGCGGTGGTCGTATACTAAGCATTCCTGATTTCACAGTTATATTGAGTGTGTGTTTACGTATATATTCTATTGCGATGGAAGATTTTTAATAATTAACACAATATAGAAATCCACGCTTTTGGTGCTGCATCTAACCAGCGTCTCGGTTACAAAAAGTACACCACCGGCCTCTCACAAATCGTAGAGAGTTTAGGGTTTTGTAGATGAGAAACTAACACTTCCGTCGCCCATGGTGGAAGATCACTAGCGAATATACTTCTTCCCATACCTTACCTCCACCTGTTACAGCCTCATCCACCTCCTACTTCACTCCTCCACATCATCTTCCACACTGCTCTCTTACTCTTCTCGACCTCTCACCATCACTTTCGCACCTCAACTAATACACACACACACACACACACACACACACACACACACACACACACACACACACACACACACACACACACACACACACACACACACACACACACACACACACACACACACACACACACACACACACACACACACACACACACACACACACACACACACACACACACACACACACACACTTTTTATTCAATTATAAACCTGAAAACTAACAATGCAGAATCATTAACAAAAAGTCAAATTCCCAGAGCGAGTTACTGAGCTCTTTCTTCATTTCTCTTTCATTTCTCTTTCTTCATTTCTTTCATTTTCTTAATTTGGTGTCAGTGCTGGAGTGCCTGAAGATGCATGTGAATATAGAAGTAAGTTTGAAGACGTGTCAGAGAGGGAAGTGAAAGTGTGGAGTGACGTGACGCAGTGGAGGAGGAAGAGGTGATGTCCGGAAAGGATAGGACGTGTAGGTGAAGATATAGGATAGAGGGATAGAGGATAGGTAACGTTTCACACCAATATGATGATACGGAAAAATAAATGAGAGTAACACTAGCAGTAGAGACCAGGCAGGGAGGGAGGGTGGGTGGGCGGTGGTGTCTTCCGCTCCAGGAATAATAAACTTACAAAGTCTCCAAAGTTTTCTTAAGTTGACGCTGGATCTTTCTTTCTCACATTCAGGAAAGGACTTAATAGCATTTTCTTGTTTTTCTCTCTCTCTCTCTCTCTCTCTCTCTCTCTCTCTCTCTCTCTCTCTCTCTCTCTCTCTCTCTCTCTCTCTCTCTCTCTCTCTCTCTCTCTCTCTCTCTCTCTCTCTCTCTCTCTCTCTCTCGCACACACACACGCACACGCACACGCACACACACACGCACACGCACACGCACACGCACCTCACGTCTTTGTGTGACTGACATCATGCACGTGTTGCCCATTAGTCATAACTCTCTTTGTACGACTGCGGGCGGGAGGGTCGGCGGGCGTGGAGAGCCTCACTACTGTTAACCTATCCTCAGAAGCTTCTCACTATCTGCCTCAAACCCCATCGACATTTAGAACCAGAATTAGAATATATATCTTACCTGTCGTGGCACACCTGTCGTGGAAATCATAGCACTAAGCGAATGGCCTCACTTGACAGGTATTGCCACAGGTGAATGTTCAAGACACACCCCACCTGAGATGCGTCCAAGGTGTGAATGATTAACGGAGACTTGCACAGAGACGACGGTGAAGAAGCTCTAATTAATTGGAGGTTAAGGTGAGATGCGGCGGGACCAGTCGACAAAGGGAGACATCGCCGCCACCAAGAACGAGGTGACGGCGTGTTTTGTTAATGCGACGAATGCTGGCGGCGGTGGCGGTGGCGGTGGTAATGGTGGCGGGGACCTGCTCCTGGCTACTAGCTTCTCTCATAGTGTTATTATTATTATTCCTCATTCCTATTAGTCCTCATTGTTCTCGTTGTTCTGGTCCAGTCCTCGGGCGGCGGGAAGGCCAACGAGTGCTCATCACCACTCGCCGTGAGTCCGTGTTGTAATTATGACTGGAAAAAATGACCGAGTAAAAAAACCCATAACAGCGGCGATGAGCCCGTCAAGCTGCACGCTAATGATGCTTCACAGTCCCGTTACCTGTTGATTATCGCACCATGGCCCCAGGTGAGGCCTCGGAGGACGCCAGCGACAGCCTCCTGGGTCCTCCGCCCGAATAATGTGGCCGCCGCTGCCGCTGTCACTTAACGCAATCATCATTTTTATCACTTTATTTATTTACAAGCACCGAGACTTATTAGGCCCAGCTCCCAGCCAGCCCCGCGGGTCATGGCGGCGTATGAGGCGACGGGGGGCGGGGTTCTGGGCAGGGGTGATGTATGTGATTGCTGATGTTAATGGGGATAATAGTTGATGGTGTGGATATAGGGTGTAAGGGTGTGCTAGGGTGTGCTGTGGCGCTGGCTGTAGGAAGGAGGAGGATGTGAGTGGAGCGATGGGGTGAGGAGGTGATGGGGTGTGATGACGGTGATGAGATGAGGTGAAGAGTGATGATGGTTAGTAATGATAGTAGTTTAGGTGGTGTGGTGGTGGTGATGATAAAGGTGATTGAATGAGCTGCAGGATTACTAGTTAAAGGCTGGATTAGTTATAGTGCAAGTGATGATGATTGCTAGGACTGAAATTATTAGACGCTTGAGGTAACTGTAGCAATAACGGTAAAAGTGAAAGATGGGGGAACCTCAGTCACACAAATCTACTTCTATATACTTCTCAATGTCAGACTGTTAGCTTACTTACATCCCTTGGCATAATTCTGTAGGGAAGGAATGTGCTGTATGGAAATGTTCAATGCCTCGGAGTGTTGTGTAAAGGCAGGTAAATTGAGTACAATATGAAAGAGACAATGTACTTCAATGAGTTTGGGAAAGAGTAAACGATAGAGAAATGGGAACAACATTACCAGATGAGTTTGTGGGAAAAGCTGAGGGTGTTGTGTTGGGGAGGACCTGAACGTGATGGAATGAGGACAATGAGGGATGGGGGAAGACAGGCAGACAGAAGTTACGAATGAGGGGAAAAAATGGAGGCAATGAAGGGTTCTTTGTGATGAATATAAAGGTGATGGTGTCTGGATCGACCTGTGACTGTAAATAATGAGAATTGGTGGAGACGGATTATGAGAGAGAGAGAGAGAAAAAAAAATAATTGGGGAGAAGAAAAAGGTTACTTAGAACTATATAACTAAGTAAATAGGAGTGTAGGCCCTAATGTAACCTAGACTAAAATACAACATTAGTTATAAAACCTCACCTATGTTATACTTGAGATATTTCGTGAACATCATCATTGCAATTAAGAGTGAAATGTTTGTGTATTAAGACAATATCAAGGATTTCTATGAGTCACCTTCGCGTTTATACCAAGAAATTATTTACCTTGATGAAGAAAGGTGGTTGGCAGGTAAGGAGGGAAAGGTGGAACATAACACTCACTAATTTTCCGTCTTACCTGTCTTACCTGTGATCTTGTGGTGGTGTTTCTGGGTTCACTTGTTCATTTATTGATGTGTTGTTTTCTTCCCCGGCCAGAGTGCGTCTCCTCTTGAGGGTTGAGGAGAATGGAGTTATGATAAGCATTATGTATCCCCTCATGTATGTCTTAGTAGAATGGAAGTGTGTTGTCTCTCTCTCTCTCTCTCTCTCTCTCTCTCTCTCTCTCTCTCTCTCTCTCTCTCTCTCTCTCTCTCTCTCTCTCTCTCTCTCTCTCTCTCTCTCTCTCTCTCTTTTCTGTGTGTATGGGAGTGTACTTATTTGATTGTTTTGTTGTTGTCGTGTGAGTGAAAATGGATTAGGAGGTTGCCCGCCCCCCATGCAGTACTAAACAGAAGGAGGAGGAGGAGGAGGAGGAGGAGGAGGAAGAGGAGAAGGAGTAGGAGGAGGAGGAGGAGGAGAGTAGTAGTAGTAGGAGAGAAAAGATGAAGGGAAGCAACTATCAAAGGTCTGACTTGTGAAGTAGAAAAAATCCTCCGGAGCCTGGAGTACCGTCAGCAACCTATCCTGCATCTGACGGAAGGGAAATATACCACACTCGATGGAAAGAATATATTTTATGGGCAACGAGGGAGGAGATCGCCGCCACCTTCCCGCCACAACCCACCGCCTCCTGCCATATTTATCGCCAGTATCGCCTCGCCTCTCATACGAACCTGCATTATATAGCGAAGAAGAATAATTCACCTCGTAAACACGCCGGAACTGTCAACAATTCATACGGCGATTTGGTCACATCGAAGATTCATTGTGGGTGAGAGGAGCTTCCAGGCGGACGTCACCCCAATTGTTTTATCTTCGTCGCCGCGGTGGGGATCCAGGCGAGCCGAGTTTTATCCTTCGGCCTGCGACGCGTTGCTTTGGCGGTGGCGGCGGCAACAGCGACGGCGACGGCCACTTTTGGCAGCGGCTCAAACGTGACGCCGCTCCGCCTTGACGCCCTCTCCCTCCCTCGACCCTGCACTGCCGTGGCCGCCTTGGGGGATGAGACAAAATATTTAGGATCGGTATTTTTGGGACCGGTCATCCCCGGGGTCACTCCGCCCCATCAATGTTGCACTCGTAGTTTACTGAGAGAGAGAAAGAGAGAGAGAGAGAGAGAGAGAGAGAGAGAGAGAGAGAGAGAGAGAGAGAGAGAGAGAGAGAGAGAGAGAGAGAGAGAGAGAGAGAGAGAGAGAGAGAGAGAGAGAGAGAATTGGTGAGGGGGCAGGGGTCAAGAGGAGGAAGAGGAAGAATATAAATACAGCGTCACGTCAAGAGCAATTTCCTTTGATTTAAACAGAGAAAGTGTAAGTCACTTGGCTTCAGCGGTAAGCGACAGGCCATTAATAAAAAGTTCATGAACGTACTACTATGGCTGACATTATCATAAGCCCCGCGCCGCCTGCTGGCCCGACCCTCAATATTTCAGCCACGTTAGCGGCAAGGTTTATGGCGGGTATTAATAAGGCATCAGCGGTGAATAATTTTGTGACCATCGCTGTGGCGGTGACGCGCTACCCTGGAACTGTGACCAAGCGCCCAGCGAGACTATGACCCTCCAACACCTTCACCATTACCACAACAAATAACAAATGATAACTGGGCAAAATTAAGAGGTTCCTTCCTTCATTCCGTCCATCCCTCCTCTTCCTTTTCCTCCTCTTTCTATCCGGTAGGCATTCACCTCTCCTGTAAAATAATTCAACTGGAATATATATTTGAAATAATGTCTAGTCGGCAGGACAGGGTGAGAGGAGAAAAAAAATGAACTGTTGGTGTGGTCGGTGCGGTTCATCTCAAACACAGGACAAAATATCTCCAACAATCGGGGAAAAATACTTCTGAAATATGCAGACGAATTCTCTCACCATGGCTGGACGCGGCAGGGAAAGAAAAAATATTGGCTGGAGTCGATAAGAAACACAGTTGGACGAAATATCTTTTGTTACTACAGAGACTTCCACTTCACTCCATTTTTCAGCGGACCAACTCATGCCTCTTGCTGGGGAACTGGTTTTTGTGACTGGGAAATGTCGAATCTGACGCCAATTACGGGCCTGAAGCAGAAGCAACGCCGAGAAGTGGATACTGCAGTTTTCTTTACTAACAGTCCCACCGAGGCTGCATGTATTAACGAGGAGGAAGGTTGTACGAAAACTGCATCAATAACATCAAAACGACTTGAAACTCGTTGTTGAAAGAAATATATGATTTGTAACTCGTTATGTTCTGAGAGTTGAGAGATAAAATTCCTCTCTGTTCTGTGTTGAAAAATTGAGGCTACTTTTATAAACACGGCGCCTGCACACCTGCTTGCCGAGGACGTGGGATGAGTGGAGTGTAGCGCACCTCACCCTCACGCCGGTGTGTGACTTACCCAAAGGGAACCAACGCATCTGTACTACCTACCCTCACTCTCTTCACCGTGTTGTAGTAGCGGTAATAGAAAGAATAGAAGTAACTCGTTTCTGACCGATACTGTTACTATCCAATTCCTTCTCTTCCTCAATTTTTTCTATTCTTTTTTTTTTTGGATGGGCTAAGATCTTTGTAGTGACTTCCGCTTTCTTTTCCTCCTCACCGCCGCCGTCGTACAACTCGGGTGCTCCTACAGTGGGAGGTGGAAGAGGACAGGAGGGAAGGAGGTGGAGGTGGGATAGGGGAAGGGGAAGGGTAACCGGGGAGAGAGTGGGTGGAGGGGGCGGTGGAGAGGGTTGGTGTAGCGTAAAAAGATTACCAATATTTTCTTCTTGTCACACCGATTTTTCACGAAGGAACCGAATCCCGCATGTAAACACTAACACTTCACGATTTTGTCTCCTGAGCTCGAGCAAGAATACACAATATACACACATTTTATTTCTATGTAGAACATTAGGTTTGTTTGTTCGTGTGTGTGTGTGTGTGTGTGTGTGTGTGTGTGTGTGTGTGTGTGTGTGTGTGTGTGTGTGTGTGTGTGTGTGTGTGTGCCTATTCTATTTTAATTTTTGTCCTTTTTTTCAATTTTGTTTATTAGCATTAACATGTTTCTAATCTTCCTGTAAGTCTTCTCCTGCTCGTTATTTTTTTATGCAATGTTCCTGCGAGTATCACCAGAGTGGGTTAAAATAAATGAATAATAAATACAAAACACACACACACACACACACACACACACACACACACACACACACACACACACACACACACACACACACACACACACACACACACACACACACACACACACACACACACACTATGAATGAAGAGATACATTACACATCACGTTGAATACTTGCTTTCATTTATACACAAATGTATTTAACGCATGGAAGGGGATCAACATATTTTTTTTCCACGTAAATAAATGTTTTTCCCCCACTAAACAAATCTGTTTTTTTTTTTTTTTTTGCTTTGGAGCGAGTGATTTTAACTAAAAATAGTGATGATGACCATTATATTTTTTTACTTCTATATATCAACGTATTATGAAAGTTTTGGAAAATATAGAAATAAGAATAAAATTAAAAAATACAAAAAATAAATTGAAATAATTGATATATAAAAGAAATATGAAAAAAAAATATGGAGCATATAAAAATGTAAAGAATATAAGTTAAAATAATAGATGTATACAAAAAATAAGAAATATGTAGAAAATAAAGTCAAATGATAGTTATGTCATATTTTTTTATTAGGCAAACAGAAATCAAATGGGATTCAATATAAAAAAAATCAGAACACTAAGTTTAGATTCTAGTTCGACATTTTTGAGAGCCTATTTGTAACAATTGTCATGAGATTCGATGTTCTTAAATCATGGGGTTTTTTTTAGATAACTCGAAAAATATGAGGTTTAAGTAAAACACGTACTGAATAGTGAAGAAAGAGAAAAATATGCTCGCTCATTTGAGTTATAATAAAATGGAATTGATATTTAAGTAATTGAGAAAATGACGTTTTTGTGCTTTTAACAAAACCTAAATATTCGCCAAAATTTCTCAAAAATATGAGATCTATGAGAAAGATAATTACATCTGATAGAACTTACTAAACTTAATAAATTTGTCATCAATGTTTCTTCTGTAGGAAAAATGTTTTTTTAGTAAAATGTCAAAAGTCTGTTGAACCTCAATTCTGGTGTAACACTGCGGGCCTAAAAATGGAAATTATTTTTCCATCACAGATACGTAAAAACAATATAGAAATAGATTAGTTTTATATTTTCCAATTTGCAATAATATTTTTTGAGCAATTTTTTTTAATGTGGAATAGTTTGTGCAAGAACAGCCAAAAAACATCTAAAAAATATTTTCTATACATAACGGTTCCGAATAGGAAAGCCTAGTGATGCTCATCTGTTTTTCGTGCAATCCTTTAAAAGAAGGTCATATATACACTAATTTAACATATGATTTGACCATCAATATAACTGTATGAACATAATAAGTCACTGTATTTGTCATCATCCCTCTCCTTGGCCACGGCTTCGTCCTCGCTGGTGTCTCCGTTGTGGCCGCGACGGACGAGATCACAAGGAACGGCTGACGGGCGCTGGGATACTGTTTTGTCATTATATTTTTCCGCACCAACACTAACACAAGGCCGACAATCTAGCGTGATAGGAATATGTTTTAAAGAGTTACGTTAAACCATAATCAACTACCACTCTACTTTCACTATCACCACCACATACAATAACGTCACTATAGCTGCCAAGAAAGCACACTATCACTTGCATTGTCATTAACGTCACTATCAATGCTATTAAGGATATGATAATGATATGTTGTTACTTATATTACTGACAATGCTTCCCTCGAACATTCACCATCATTATCACCATTATCACCATCACTGCCGCTGTGCATGTGTCACCATCATTGTGTGGGCGTGATGGAGGTAGTGTTGAGGGCGGAAAATGTGCCTATTTTTTTTTGAGGGGGATGGGGGTCTTTTTTTGGTATGCCATTTTTGGTTTTCATTCCAAGTGACCGAATAGGAAAATATACCCTTGGGAATATATATTTTGATTTATTTGCATGCCTCCTTTTTTTTTCTTTGGAAGGGGAACTGAGACCCCCACTACTGATTTTTGATGGTGTTTTTATTTCATATTTTTTCTTCGTGTGATGTTTTATTCTGTGGAAACTATTTTTATTTTCCGCTTTTATTTAATGTTTTTTTTTTTTTTTTAGCGTGTGTGTTATTTTTTATGTGATATTTTCAGCATATCCTCCTGCTTTTCCTCCTCCTCTGCCTCCTCCTCCTCCTCTTCTGCCGCCTCCTCCCCATCATCATCATCCTTTGTCTACTCATCCTCCTCCTCCTCCTCCTCTGCCTCTTCTTCTTCTTCCTCCTCCTCTTTTACCTCATCAATCTTGTATTATCATCACTATAATCATTATTTTTATTTTACTTCTCTTACGTTTCGTCTTATCATTATTATCATTATCATCATCATTATTATCATTATCATCACCATTACTATCACCTTCCCACACTCACCCTCATCCACACAAAAAGCCTAACCCATCCACCCCCTTTCACCTTCCCTCCACCCTTATTCCCACTTGCCTTTAAACACCAACTACTACAGTACACGCCCATCCTCTACAGTACCCTTACCCCCGCCACGCCCCCGCCCCCGCCTGTTTTCGCCGTCGGGTCCTGTGGGTGTGGTCGGGCGCGTGTCGTGGAGGGCGGCCAGCGATGTCCAGGAAGAAAACATTTTAATTATGTATGTTTGGTGATCTGAACATCCAAGTGTCGCCATAGAGCCATTCACTGCTGCATAGAAAACGAGGTTGTTGCTCTTCCTCTTCCTCCTCCTCCTCCTCCTCCTCCTCCTCCTCCTCCTCCTCCTCCTCCTCCTCCTCCTCCTCCTCCTCCTCCTCCTCCTCCTCTTTTTCCTCTTCCTCTTCTTCCTCTTCCTAATTTTCGTTCCCCTTCTTCTGTTATCTCATATTTGTTTATGTTTAAAATAGTATATTGGTTTAGTTATTAATGTATTTTTGTTACCTCTTTTTCTTCCTCTTCCTCCTCTTTCTGTTATATTTCTTTTATTTTTGTGTTATGTGTGTTTTCGCTATGATTGTGCTTCTGTTATTTATGTTCTGTATGTATGTATGTGTGTGTGTGTGTGTGTGTGTGTGTGTGTGTGTGTGTGTGTGTGTGTGTGTGTGTGTGTGTGTGTGTGTGTGTGTGTGTGTGTGTATGTGTGTGTGTGTGTGTGTGTGTGTGTTTATATGCGAATATGTGTACGTTATTGCTTTTACTTTTTGTTCTAAGCATCGCCAAAATAGGTGGAACATTATATAAGAAGAAAAAATACTTGCATTAGTACATCATCATAAACTCTCTTTCCCTCCATTTTTTTGTATCTCCATCTGTCTCACTCACTCACACTCTCTCTATCTCTACTCCTCTCTCTTTCTACCTCTGTAACCCTCATAGGTAGGTGTTAAGGAAAATCCATTTCGGGCTGTGGCTTTTTAGGGGGCAAGAAAATGGAAGCTCATCTGGCATTAACGTGCAAAATACCTCCCGAAAATGCGGTGTTATCGAAGGCATCCTCAGCGGAATCTAAATATACATGGCCAAGGTGATGTCGTCTTCCCCCACCTCAGAGGCCATGACACATTATTTAGCCCTCTGGCGGTCGCTCCCACCCTCTTGCCGCCGCCACAACAAACACAGACCCTCAAATATTCAATCGGGAATCGCCTCTCAGTCCAACAGAATGCCCTTGATGCTCTACCGTGGAATCGAGAGGGACTGAGGGCGAGAGGGAAGGGGAGGGGATGGTCCTGCCTCTCTTCAGTTGCCTTACGGTATTTTGGGCGTTAAAGGCTTATGGGAAGGGAGGCTGTTAGAGGGGAGATGACGGTTTGGTGGTGAGGAATGGAATTGAATTGGAGTTTAGAATTATGCTTCTACAGGGTTTCAAGAGGGAAGGATAGATGTGAGATGCCGTAAGAGGGAATGATGAGATGTTGATGTTTAGGGTGAGAAAAGAAAGGAAGGAAGGAAGGAAGGAGAAATGGAGGGAAATGTTTAGAAAGGATAAGGATAGATGGAGTCATAGTGAAAGGAAAGATAAAGAAGGGAATGGAAAGTAGGTGGAGAATAAGGAGGAAGGAAAGCTTGGTCAGATTAGAATATAGAGAGACAGAGGAGGTAAAGATGAGGGAAGGGGAAAGGAGAAAGGAGAAACATAGGAGGGGAAAGAGAATTGGATAGAATATAGAAAGACAGACGAAGTGTAGGGAAATAAAGGTGAATAGTTAGAAAGAGAAAGAGAGGAGTGGGAGATGTAGAGGAAGATGGAGAAAAGAAGATATAAGAAACAATAGAGAGAGAGAGAGAAAGGGAGAGAAAGGAGTAGTCTCAGAAGTGGAAGGAAGAATCATTACTGTTGGGTATTCTTGCCTTTTCTGGAATTTGTGTCTCGTGAAGTGAGATGGAAAATCCTCCCCTTTTTTTTCCCTCCTGTTTGCTCTCCTTCGTCTCTTTCCGGATTCAACCAACCTCGTCTTCCTTCCCCGCCGCCGCCCCTCTGCTTTTTCTGCTGTATTGTTGTTGTTGTTGTTGTTGTTGTTGTTGTTGTTGTTGGTGGTGGTGGTGGTGGTGGTGGTGATGGTGGTGATGGTGGTGGTGGTGGTGGTGGTGGTTGGAACACAATTTTCTTTCCTAATTTTACTGATTCTCTTCTGCATTTCTATTTTATATTACTATTGCTTATTACTGACTTAATCCTCCTCCTCCTCCTCCTCCTCCTCCTCCTTCTCCTTTGTATCCGAGTTACACATACTATATCTTGTTTTTCGCTCAGATGCCTTGTAGTGGTTTAATTTTTCTTACTCGACGTGTCATGATGTGTTTTTAAATAGTTCTGTAACTCAGCCTTTCTTCTTCGGCTTCTCATTGTTGTTGTTGTTAATGTTAGTGCTGTTGTTGTTGTTGTTGTTGTTGTTGTTATTGTTGGTGTTGATGTTGGTGTTGTTGTTGTTGGTGTTGTTTTACTTTTGGCTTTCTACTGTTCCTTCTCCTTTTTCTGCTCCTTTCTTCTTCTCCTTTATTTGCTCTTTTTATTTTCCTCCTCTTCCTCGTCTTCCTCATCCTCTTCATCTTCTTCGCAACTTTCCGTATTTTTCTTCCCTCTTTACCTCCTATATTTGTCCTCCTCCACCAATGTCTTAAGCATCGTCGCCTACCCTCCTATCCTCCTCCTCCTCCTCCTCCTCCTCCTCCTCCTCCTCCTCCTCCTGCTCCTCCTCCTCCTCCAGCTCCTTCTCAGCCCTTCCACTGGTGTAACAACAAACAAGGCTCATCTTGACGTCCAATATTAATCGTGTGGCCTGGGACGGCGTCTTCCCGCGAGCGTCAGAACATTAAGCCGCAGCCTCAGGAGTGTGGTTCCCTGATCAAATATGGAGCGGGTCAGTGTCGCCTCAAGAAACACCTTTAATGTTGAAGCAATCCAGTGAGGGCCAACCGAAGACCCTGCCTGGTGGGGTCGGGCTGCCCTAACTGTGTGTGTGGGGGGGAGGGGAGGGAAAGGTTGTGGAGGAAATATGTGTGGTAGTAGTGGGTTGGGGTGGTCCAGGGGCAAGGCGGAGTAGGATTGGGGGAAAGAGTGGAGTAAGGTGTAGGTTGTAATGTATTCCCACGGAGATTTTTTTATACAGTGTCCGTCTCCTGTTGTGAGTACTCCTTCTAGGCATCAATGAAGAAGTGGAGCAAAGTGTGAGAGAGAGAGAGAGAGAGAGAGAGAGAGAGAGAGAGAGAGAGAGAGAGAGAGAGAGAGAGAGAGAGAGAGAGAGAGAGAGAGAGAGAGAGAGAGAGAGAGAGAGAGAGAGAGAGAGAGAGAGAGAAAAAAAGGAGAGGAAAAGAAAACAATAGAGAATGAATATATATTTACGATCATGTGTGTTTTTTTCTTTCCAGTTTTTTGAGAGAACTCTGCTGTTGTTCGAGGAGTCATTATTTTTTTAGGTGAACATGCACAACATAGCTACCATGGCACAGTTCTTTCTTTGTTTTCTTCCATGCAGCGAGTGTCCACCTTTTGGCAGGCGTGTGAAGGGCGAGGCGGGGGAGGAGGGGAGGGGGCGGTAGGGGGAGGGGTCTGCCTAGCTGCGGAAGTGTGTCCAGAGCGTGAGGTGTCGTCTTTTTTTCCTAAGACTTCCTGAATTAGCCTGTCACACACCTGTCACACTCACCCACACTTGAATCAGTTAACACCTGCCCCACCTTCCCCACACACCTGAATTACTTACTACACCTGCCTCCTTACCGCTACACCTTCACGAATTCCTCACTACCACTACTACTACTACTACTACTACCACAACTACCACTAATAACTATAATCACCATCAATAACTCCTCCTTGGCAGTTATTAAGCATCATTAAGCATAATCTTTGCCACGAGATGATATAATAGTCTTTATCTGACACCAACAACCACGGAAAATATAGTTGTTTTAATGACACTCTCTCCCTCCCTCTCCCTCCCTCTCTTGAGACGTCCTACCCCCTCCAATGTGCCCTTCCTCCGCTATAATCACATAATGTTCCTCCGGTCGACCGATGCTCCCTTGACGTATCCTCAGGGCGTGAATATTCGATCCTCACACCTCCATTACACTGCCGGCTTCGTGCCCTCTAAATATAAGACGCTGTGGATGCATAAGAAAACTGACCTCGTGTAGTGCACCGCCGAAGGTAACAAAAACGAGTCTTCTCACGAGGAAAAAATGAGAAGGCGACAGATCCCCGTCCTGGATTATTCCGAGTTGAGTTCAGGATTTATCGTTTCCGAGTATCTTTTTTTCGCTCACTCTGTGTCTTCTCTTTCTTCCTCCTCTTCTCTAGCGTGATTCCCGGGTGAGAGGGGAAGAGTGCAGTGTGTGTGTGTGTGTGTGTGTGTGTGTGTGTGTGTGTGTGTGTGTGTGTGTGTGTGTGTGTGTGTGTGTGTGTGTGTGTGTGTCTGTGTGTCTGTGGAGGTGAGTGGTGTTGGTGGTGAGGAAGGATGGGTAAGGGAAGGATGAGAGGTAGAGGTGAAGAGGTCTTGTGTGTTCTGATGTGGTTTTGTCCTTGTTTTAGGGAGTCGCCTGCTGGGGTGAAGAGAAGGTCACCTGCATCTCAAAGAAGGTAAATGGAAATAAGTTTACATTGATGTTTAAAAATGTGTATCGTATTGGTTATTACTATTGCCATTGTTCTGTTATTACTACTATTTTGTTTTCTACTGTGTATTACTCTTACTAATACTAATACTAAAACTAATACTAATACTACCGCTGCCTTATCTTCCCGTCATTCTTACAACTGTATTAATTACGGTGTTGTATGTACCTTATTTATCTACTATTTATTATTTATTTATTCAGTGGTGCAGTGGTTAGCACGTTTGACTTCAAATCCACTAGCCAGAGCTCGAAGGCAGGCGGCGCACAGCTCACTCAGCTGTTCATCCTCCCAAACGGATTGGTAGATAAATGGGCACCTAGGGAACCCTGGGGAAGGTAAACTGTGGAAAGTCAGATGTCACAGTGGCTCTGTCTCCCGGCGGAACGGATTAATTTCCACCATAGGCTCAAAGGCCAATGTGACGGGAGATGAGCACCCACAGCTACGTGCAGCTATAACGTGTGCCAACACTTTATCCTTGTACGTACAATTGTTATTAAAACTTATCCATGTATAATGAGTTACTGTCCGCATCTGTGTATTAGTTTTTTCATTTGTTTTTTATCGTTTAGTTTGGAGGCTCGTCTGGTGTGGAGTGAGAAAAGGTTGACGTTATAGAAATAGTAATAATGATGATGATAGTGATAATAATAATAATGATAATGATAATTAATAATGTAATAGTGGTTTTCTAACATGACAGCTCCCTCCTTTAACCTAACTAGTCAAATTATCAAAATCTTCATCTGAATCACCACATTTATCAATATACAAAACCCGAGCAAGTCAAAAACACATAATACAGGTTTATAAATAGTTTAAAATTTCCTTCGCAACTGAATACATTCACAATTATATAAACTTAGGACGTAGAGGTGATTATTTTTCATGAGCTCAAGCGATGAATAGAAAGAGTTATCAGAGGATGACAAATTGTGTTCTTGTGTTGTGTTTTGTTTCATCTTTTTGTGTAAATGTTCCCCTTGTTGCTGTCTGTCTCTCATCTCTTTCTCTGTCTGTTTATTCTTGCTTCTTTGTTCTCTGTGATATATTGAAGTGCATTGTTTGGCTTTACACATTTTTCTTTACGTTTTGAATCCTAAGTTGAGGGGTTTTTTTCATTGTTATCTTTTGTTGTTCTGTTTTGTGTTTTTTTTCGGAAATATTGTTTCGTTCCCCATCGGCATTGTTTTTTTCTCTCTCTTTCTCTCTTTTTCTATCTTTCTCTCTCTCTTTCTCTTTTTTCTCTCTTTTTCTCTTTCTCTTTCACGCCAAAAAAAAATATTCCTGTTAAATTGGTTGTTTTTTTCTATCTGTTTATTATCTTCATTTGGTTAT
>JAXIVD010006877.1:20000-22206 GCA_036785275.1 Cancer borealis | reverse complement strand
GGGTGAAAGGAAGTGTGTGGGTGTGGGATGGTAAGACAGCAAGCATAAGGGTATGAAGGAGTGAGTGTGAGGGTATGAAGGAGTGAGTGTGAGGGTATGAAGGAGTGAGTGTGAGGGTATGAAGGAGTGAGAGTGAAGGTATGAAGGAGTGAGTGTGAGGGTATGAAGGAGTGAGTGTGAGGGTATGAAGGAGTGAGTGTGAGGGTATGAAGGAGTGAGTGTGAGGGTATGAAGGAGTGAGAGTGAAGGTATGAAGGAGTGAGTGTGAGGGTATGAAGGAGTAAGTGTGAGAATATGAAGAAGTGAGTGTGAGGGTATGATGGAGTGAGTGTGAGGGTATGAAGGAGTGAGTGTGAAGGTATGAAGGAGTAAGTGTGAGGGTATGAAGGAGTGAGTGTGAGGGTATGAAGGAGTGAGTGTGAGGGTATGAAGGAGTAAGTGTGAGGATATGAAGAAGTGAGTGTGAGGGTATGATGGAGTGAGTGTGAGGGTATGAAGGAGTGAGTGTGAGGGTATGAAGGAGTGAGTGTGAAGGTATGAAGGAGTGAGTGTGAGGGTATGAAGGAGTGAGTGTGAAGGTATGATGGAGTGAGTGTGAAGGTATGAAGGAGTGAGTGTGAAGGTATGAAGGAGTAAGTGTGAGGGTATGAAGGAGTGAGTGTGAAGATATGAAGGAGTGAGTGTGAGGGTATGAAGGAGTGAGTGTGAAGGTATGAAGGAGTAAGTGTGAGGATATGAAGAAGTGAGTGTGAGGGTATGAAGGAGTGAGTGTGAGGGTATGAAGAAGTGAGTGTGAGGGTATAAAGGAGTGAGTGTGAGGGTATGAAGGAGTGAGTGTGAGGGTATGAAGGAGTGAGTGTGAAGGTATGAAGGAGTGAGTGTGAGGGTATGAAGGAGTGAGTGTGAGGGTATGAAGGAGTGAGTGTGAGGGTATGAAGGAGTGAGTGTGAAGGTATGAAGGAGTGAGTGTGAAGGTATGAAGGAGTAAGTGTGAGGGTATAGAGGAGAGTATAAGCGGGTAATGGAGTGTTGTATAAGAGAGGGAATGAGTATAAGAGGACGTGATGAGTAACTTAATCATGGCCGTGTTTACTGTACAAGGACAAAGGGAACAGTGACACGCTACCTGGTGGTTGACGTTAGAGATGGAGATTCCTTTGTGGAGGAGGGTCCTCACTACCTCGGTATGTCCCGCCCAGGCCGCCAGGTGGAGGGGCGTCGACCCCTTGCCGTCCTGCACATTGCAAGACGCCTCGTGGGACAGCAGCAGCGCCACCACGTCCCTGAAGGAGATAAATCAAGGGAGATGAGTCACAGGAGTCCTATGAAGACGCTATCATGTGGATATATTTGTGGAACGTTATCGTACCAGACAAAGACACACAACGAGGGACACATGACGTCAATGTGGTTGATAAACTCTGTGATAGTGACGGATACAACGTGACCTTCATCGTGATGTCGATTGTCTGACACAAACAAGCTCGTGCATTAGTCTGTAACAATGGTCAAGTCAAGCATTCAGTGAGCTGAGGCGTTTATCCCCCCCCCCCCCCAAAGGATTATACATGTCTCCTGACTGACAGACTAACTGAAAGGTGACAAACTGGCCGTCTTAGCCAGTTCTCTTTCTCAAGCCACTTAAATCTGGTTCATCTTTGCCGCCTGAAACATGATGTTTTATAATTTCATCAGACAGTAAAGTCGCCACGCAGGGCTCGGGCTGTACATGCCAACTACCTGCAACTGTGTAGAGCCCAGGATAATAATGTGTACGAATAAACAGGAATTAAATCTTTGCTCTGAGCAGTGAATACATGCAACACCCAAAGGCACTTCAGCCAAGGTCTAGTAGCACTTACTTGTGGCCGTTGAGCGAGGCATGGTGGAGGGCCGTGTAGCCGCTGCTGTCCTGCACGTTGGCACCAGGACCACGCCGCAAGCTGGGGACGAAACCAACAGAGGCAGATGAGACAGAGACTCGTAAACACCCATCATGGAAATCCTAACAAACACCCTTCTTTTCCTGCGTTCCTACAAAAATACTTATATCCTACGCTGTCAAACTGTTTTCATGTAATTATAAGAGGAAAAAATTATCATTCTAGAACTGAATATACGACTTGACAGTTAAATTAAAGTATGTTAAGTTCACATAAATTCTTTCCACACTATAAAACTGATATCCCATTATCTATATATGTGC
>JAXIVD010006877.1:0-17500 GCA_036785275.1 Cancer borealis | reverse complement strand
ATATCTCAAACTTGCTGCCCAGACCTCCTCAAACATTTAGATACAAGACGAGAAAAAATGTATATATGACAGATGGAGCTCTGTTGTTCGTGTAGGGTGGCTCAGCTGTCAAAAAAAAAAAAAAAAAAAAAAAAAAAACGCTCCGCCAGCCTGCCACAGCACCTCCACTACCAACACACTACCATACAGTCAAGCTTCGCGCAGTTTGAATCATTAAGATATCCGCGGCACAGCTCTATCTTGTCCCACGTAACTTGAACGGAGACAGTAAACTCGTCCTATCCTGAGACGGTAAGGTTCGTTTTCTCACATTCTACAGTAGTTTCCCCGCCCATGCTTGCAGCCGCTACTTGATACAGGCGCTGCCACTCCCAGGCGGGGATGAATGCCTCAGCAGACACTGTTGTCACAGAGATACATGGCTCTGTCCAGGCTGACTTGGCAAGACAATATAGATCACCACTACTCTGTGAAACAGTAATCATCTGATGTAACAATGACTTGCTTACACCCTTCAACAGGTGTTCTACCAGCCCTATCTCACGCCTTGCCTCATACTTCAACACATTCTTGTAATATTTTTGAGCAGCTTTACACTTCAATAACTGATGTATCTTTAAGAACAGGCCCACCACCAATATATTCATAAAGAAATTTAAGCAAATAAATAAATAAAGATTAATAAAAAACCACATATGAATATGCTAATTTTTTATATTATTCTGTCAGAATAGTTTAAGTCAACATCTACTGTTAATTTTCTACTAATTATTAGAAACTCAAATGATGCAAGTAAATTACTTTTACAAAAATTGAAAATAAGTTATTATAACTCGTCATTGTCTTGGTTTAGTTAGAAATAACAACATAACAACACCTTAGCAGTGTCCTACCAAGACATAAAACTTCCCTCATTAAGACGGATGAACAACACCTTAGCAGTGTCCCACCAAGACATAAAACTTCCCTCATTAAGACGGATGAACAATACCTTAGCAGTGTTCCACCAAGACATAAAACTTCCCTCATTAAGACGGATGAACAACACCTTAGCAGTGTTCCACCAAGACATAAAACTTCCCTCATTAAGACGGATGAACAACACCTTAGCAGTGTTCCACCAAGACATAAAACTTCCCTCATTAAGACGGATGAACAACACCTTAGCAGTGTTCCACCAAGACATAAAACTTCCCTCATTAAGACGGATGAACAACACCTTAGCAGTGTTCCACCAAGACATAAAACTTCCCTCATTAAGACGGATGAACAACACCTTAGCAGTGTCCCACCAAGACATAAAACTTCCCTCATTAAGACGGATGAACAACACCTTAGCAGTGTTCCACCAAGACATAAAACTTCCCTCATTAAGATGGATGAACAACACCTTAGCAGTGTTCCACCAAGACATAAAACTTCCCTCATTAAGACGGATGAACAACACCTTAGCAGTGTTCCACCAAGACATAAAACTTCCCTCATTAAGATGGATGAACAACACCTTAGCAGTGTCCCACCAAGACATAAAACTTCCCTCATTAAGACGGATGAACAACACTTTAGCAGTGTTCCACCAAGACATAAAACTTCCCTCATTAAGACGGATGAACAACACCTTAGCAGTGTTCCACCAAGACATAAAACTTCCCTCATTAAGACGGATGAACAACACCTTAGCAGTGTCCCACCAAGACATAAAACTTCCCTCATTAAGACGGATGAACAACACCTTAGCAGTGTCCCACCAAGACATAAAACTTCCCTCATTAAGATGGATGAACAACACCTTAGCAGTGTCCCACCAAGACATAAAACTTCCCTCATTAAGATGGATGAACAACACCTTAGCAGTGTCCCACCAAGACATAAAACTTCCCTCATTAAGATGGATGAACAACACCCTAGCAGTGTCCTACCAAGACAAAACTTCCCTCATTAAGACGGATGAACAACACCTTAGCAGTGTCCCACCAAGACATAAAACTTCCCTCATTAAGACGGATGAACAACACCTTAGCAGTGTCCCACCAAGACATAAAACTTCCCTCATTAAGATGGATGAACAACACCTTAGCAGTGTCCCACCAAGACATAAAACTTCCCTCATTAAGATGGATGAACAACACCCTAGCAGTGTCCTACCAAGACATAAAACTTCCCTCATTAAGAGGGATGAACAACACCCTAGCAGTGTCCTACCAAAACATAAAACTTCCCTCATTAAGACGGATGAACAACACCTTAGCAGTGTCCCACCAAGACATAAAACTTCCCTCATTAAGACGGATGAACAATACCTTAGCAGTGTTCCACCAAGACATAAAACTTCCCTCATTAAGACGGATGAACAATACCTTAGCAGTGTTCCACCAAGACATAAAACTTCCCTCATTAAGATGGATGAACAACACCTTAGCAGTGTCCCACCAAGACATAAAACTTCCCTCATTAAGATGGATGAACAACACCTTAGCAGTGTTCCACCAAGACATAAAACTTCCCTCATTAAGATGGATGAACAACACCTTAGCAGTGTTCCACCAAGACATAAAACTTCTCATTAAGATGGATGAACAACACCTTAGCAGTGTTCCACCAAGACATAAAACTTCCCTCATTAAGATGGATGAACAACACCTTAGCAGTGTTCCACCAAGACATAAAACTTCCCTCATTAAGACGGATGAACAACACCTTAGCAGTGTTCCACCAAGACATAAAACTTCCCTCATTAAGACGGATGAACAACACCTTAGCAGTGTTCCACCAAGACATAAAACTTCCCTCATTAAGACGGATGAACAACACCTTAGCAGTGTTCCACCAAGACATAAAACTTCCCTCATTAAGATGGATGAACAACACCTTAGCAGTGTTCCACCAAGACATAAAACTTCCCTCATTAAGATGGATGAACAACACCTTAGCAGTGTTCCACCAAGACATAAAACTTCCCTCATTAAGACGGATGAACAACACCTTAGCAGTGTTCCACCAAGACATAAAACTTCCCTCATTAAGACGGATGAACAACACCTTAGCAGTGTCCCACCAAGACATAAAACTTCCCTCATTAAGATGGATGAACAACACCTTAGCAGTGTTCCACCAAGACATAAAACTTCCCTCATTAAGATGGATGAACAACACCTTAGCAGTGTTCCACCAAGACATAAAACTTCCCTCATTAAGACGGATGAACAACACCTTAGCAGTGTTCCACCAAGACATAAAACTTCCCTCATTAAGACGGATGAACAACACCTTAGCAGTGTCCCACCAAGACATAAAACTTCCCTCATTAAGATGGATGAACAACACCTTAGCAGTGTTCCACCAAGACATAAAACTTCCCTCATTAAGATGGATGAACAACACCTTAGCAGTGTTCCACCAAGACATAAAACTTCCCTCATTAAGACGGATGAACAACACCTTAGCAGTGTTCCACCAAGACATAAAACTTCCCTCATTAAGACGGATGAACAACACCTTAGCAGTGTTCCACCAAGACATAAAACTTCCCTCATTAAGATGGATGAACAACACCTTAGCAGTGTTCCACCAAGACATAAAACTTCCCTCATTAAGACGGAATAGCACAACAAAGTTTTATTAATCCATATAGTAACACTCAATATTTCATATTTCCTGGTTCTTCTAACTTCTAAATATTTAGTTTTTCAATAACCAATTTCATTTCATGACCTTCAAATCACTCTTTACTACAAATCTGACAAGAATAACATGATGTTTCAATCCTCTTATCTTGCTACTTTAAAATAGAACATTCTCATTTTCATCCTGTTGCAATAAATAAATCACTAACGTTTGACATTTTCCCTCTGGTATGAAAGTCTATGAATATACAAATATAAATCTTGACACAAGGTATACCAAACAAATAAATAAATCCTTTCCTCAGTAATACTTATGAATGGTGGGAAAGAAAATGTATCAGAAACAAACAAATCCCCTCCAATACGAACCTCTATGATCATTACACATATAATTTCAACCCTCCATCCCTTACCGCATCCTATACTCAGAAATCTTCTGTTTCTCATTTATTTCCTCCACGATAATCATTCTTGCTGCCACATGTCCTCTCACAATTTCATTCAACTTCTTCCATAATTCCTCATTCTCTTTCACTTGTTTATCATCTATCTAATGAAATTATCAGGGCATCCAGTTGAAAAAAATTATAGATCAATAATTACAGTTTTAAGAGAGGCTTCTTGTATGCTACACATACATGAAAATACATAGGAAGCAAAGGTGACCAGGTCAACAATATAACAAGGTCACCTGCTTGATACAACTTTTTACTATGTATTATGAGAGAAAGGGTAATAGAGTAGAAGGCTCCTCCCTGCCCTTCCACCACTCCAACTGAGGCAAGATGGAAAATAAAAATCATACTACCACTGTATTCCCTTTAGCTTGTAAAAAAAAAACTACCAAAAATGATGGGGCGAGGGGTCTGGGAAACCCCTCCTTTGTATTGTCTCCTATGAAAAGATACGGTGCAGAAAGGAAGGAGAAAGTAGTCTCTCAGAACCCGATATGCCTTGTCTTGGCTATCCACTTTAAATAGGACATGAGCCAGGTATATATAGATAAATAGATATAAATACACACATTCTGTTAGCCCTCACCACTTGCAAGCAAATCTTTCCTTCACAAAACTCACTTAACATGCAATTAAATGTAATATCCCATTCTCCGCTGATCACAACAAATATTTCCCTGGTTGAAAGGTGTATTCTTCCAGACGCTCACATAAATCTTACCACTAAATGCTCAGGTCATGCCATAGATCTTGATCTCAGCAAGTCAAAAAGTCTCTACATTCAGGTTAAGGGTACCTCCCTAACACTGTATTTGCCCCCTTGCGATTCTGATTCCATTGTGCCCTTTAAAAGCCCTTTGAAAATAATATCAATATTACTTGAACTTCAAATATTTTCCACGATAATTAATTCACAGTATTCAATAATTTGGTCCACAGTAGCTACACACTATTAAGGCATGCTAGCACACTGTCCTGGCAACTGCCTTGCAACAATCACTTGCCTCACCTCTCCCCTGAATTGAGAATTTGGCCAAATTTTTATTTGCCATTTTCAAAAAAAAAAAAAAATTATAATTAATTTAAATGTTTTGAATTTTTCTGATGAGAGTTTCTCGGCAAAATGGTATACATTTTACAGAAACACTTTCATCCTTGAAATATTACCTCAGACCTGAAGGTGGAGAACATATGACTAACAAGTGACCAGCTGACGACTCACCAACTCAACAACAAATTATCATTGTTACATGCTTTTATACCCTATGACAAGACTTGCATGCACACGATACATACTGTACTGAATGTGTGGGAAGGTTCAGTGTGCAGTCGACTTTACAAAACCCAAGTTAAGTGTAGATAATAGGATCACATCGTTCTGAGACAAAGTTGTGACTTTGGACTTTTCTATTTGAAATTAATAAAACTGAATCTTTTGCAACCTGACCTAACCTAAACATAAGCCATGATAGGCTAGGTCATGTTACAAAAGGTTCGTTTTGATTGATTTCAAACAGAACAGACTTGGGCCGGGGCTTTGTTACATAGCAATGCATTCCTATTATTTAGAATAAGTGTGGGTTTAATAAAGTCAACTGCACATTTGAAACAGTATGTATCCTGTGCAGTACTAAAATATATACAGATTGGTTCATAGCTGTAGTTATGCAGATTTAGAAAAAGATGTTTGGTTTACTAAAACTCCATTATGGCAATCATCAGCCAACAATATGTACCTAGCTAATCACAGCACCCATCCTCTGATCGAAAATATTTTCAAGGGTGATCTCATGCTGTATGTGTGGATATCAAGTTGGATCTCAACCCACATGTCCCTCAAAAGCAATAAGCAAGATGCACCTTGCCCAGCTGCTACTTTTCCCCTCCCATTTGAACCTATCCATCCTCTATTCTGTATGCTGCTCAAGTCATTTTACATTTTGCAATCACTGGTTGCAAAAGGTGTGGGACCACAAAACTGTCATCGAGTGTTTTAAGTGGTCCGAACATACAAGTGTAGACTGGCGGAGCTTCTGTTCCAAAGTCACGTTGGACTGGCTTAACAACCAGAAGGCTATAGGGAGTGTTGTCGTGGAAATAGATGAAACCTTTTTTATTAAAAGGAAATAGGAAAGAAGTTAGCAACTAAGTAGTGTGTGGTTATTTGGCGGCATAGAAAAACTTTGAAAAAATGTTCATTGTTCCTTTAACTGGCAAAGAGGACAACAGAAGTGTACATACATTGATACCCCTCAATAGGAAAATATCTTGCCAGAAACCACCATCGTCAGTGACAGCTGGAAAGTGTACACTTCAGTTAAAGAAGAAGAATACACTCACTGGATTATTAATAATTTTAAACATTTTGTTGTCCCAGAAAATAACGAAGTGCACACACAAAACGTAAAACTTTTACGGAGAGACCTCAAGGAGTGGACGAAGTGGCTTGGAATGAAGTGCGAGTACTTTGAACAATATTTTGCTAGATATTTATTCATAGCTACTAGAAAATTACCAACACGGTCACCACCCATTCTTCGAGGCTGCTGCTGCTCATCTCTACAAGCCGCAGTCCTTACGCCACCCTTCACAACAGGCTCCTATACCAGTTGACAAGGTAGATGACTTTGAAGTCAGCTCCGTGGCTGGACCATCTTTTTTTTTTTTCATCCTTTAACCGTGGTGCCGGTAGGCTTAATGGAGGCCTTAGGTGGTCAGCCTCCGCCCGTTAGTGGCGTGGGTTAGATTTTTTGAGTGACGCCATAGAGAGGCTCATACTGCCAACGGAAGCTCCTCGAGCATATAGCTTTGCAGTCCCGTCGAGGATAGTGTTATGGCAGCATGTGGGTGATCTTAGGCTACTCGGCGGGATTACCAAAGAAAAGTGGCCAGCAGGTGCCAGAGCTCAAACTCTGTACCCTGAGCTGGTATGCCCGACCGCTAGCAACTAGGTCACCGCCTCCTCTACTTCTAATTAAAGTATTTATCCTAATTTGAAATAGGTTGTTCTGTATGGTTGGTTTAGTTTAGTGGGGGGGGTCCATGGGGGGAAAAACTCCCTAGCTAAGTTAGGCTACGATAGGTTTGGTTAGGATGGGGTGTCTGGGCGGCTTGCTTCCCCAGTCAAGAGGTTATTACCCAAGTTCAGTTTAGATTAGCTTAGGTTAAGTTCGGGGGCCTCTATTCACCCAAGGTCAGTTTAGTATAGGTTAGGGTTCTGTTGTTGGGGGACCTGGCCCGGCTTTTATATTTTTTTAACTAAAAAATTGGTTTTTCACCTTGATGTTTTAGGGATTGCCATATATGCCTATATTTACTTCCCCCATCCTAAAACCCCGTTCTCCAGTGCGGTCCCCAAGCTTGCTGGGTATAGGGGAAAAAGCAAAGAATACGTGTATTGGCTGCAACTGCAATTTTACCAAGTTTTTTTTATATTTCTTTAACTCAAAAAATAGGTTTTCTTCTTAGATTTTTCAGGATTGCCATATATGGCCTATATTTACTTCCCTCAGCCTAAAACCCCGCTTTCTCAAATGGTCCCCAAGCTTGTTGGCTATAGGGGAAAAGAAAAACAAGAAAAGGTGTATTGGCTGAAACTGCAATTTTACTGAATTTTCTATCAAGGAAAGCTTTTTACCCTACAATTGTGTTCACAGCTCGAAATGGGACGAGATGGATAACAATTTTGGCCAAGTATTAGTTATTGTCCTTATTGTACCTCATTAAATACTGGCACAATCAAAATAATAAATGATGTGTTGTTTTCCTATTACCTATATGTTATGTACAACAAAAAATAATATGACTTATGAAATAAAGTAATTATCAAACAATCACCTTCTGAGCTGCAGCCTTTACTTGGTGACAAAAATTATTCACATACAATTAATTCCCTTTTCTTTCTATAGAATTCAAGCACAGACAGACAGACAAAGTAATATATGAAAGAATAACATTAACATATATTACCACTACATCCTCACATCAACCTTACATTATACAAGCTTACAATATACCTAACCTAACCTAACTACACATCTTCAATACTAAAATACCTCAATCAATTAAATTATAAAAAGAAAAAGTGCTATACATTGATATGACTAAAATATACATATCCTCCCAACGAACATGTTTTTACCCTCGTTCCCTATATTCCTGGCAAACAAAAGGTTCAAAACTAGTGTTCCCTGAGGTGTTAAAGGCTGGTGAATTAGGGAGTGGTGAATAATGGTGAATTTTACTGCCTCAACCTCACCATTACCACACTTTCTTGGTATTCTTACCGCTAAGAACACCATTATGATCTTAACACTCACTGCAAATACCTTTTCCTAGACACTACTCTGGTTATATGGGTGAATTAGGGAGTGGTGAATAATGGTGCTTTAGTGGCTGCCTTGGCCTGGCACCGCCCACCTCACGCTCATCACATCCTTACCACTACCTAAGAACACCAATATGACCTCAACACTCACTGCAAATATATTATCCTTGGCACTACCCAGGTTATATGGTCAGAAAATGGGCGTGTAGAGGCTTACCTGGCTAGCGGACCTGACCTCCTCGACCTGGCACTCAAGATCTTGTCCACCACTTGAAGAGTGCCACTTCTCGCTGCCTCCAACAGGTCGGCGTCCTTCCCCATCCTGGTGTATTATCTATCACACACACATCGCCAAAGTGTTTTATGTCCACTGTGTATTGTATTGTATTGCGTCAGAAGCATTGATCACCAGCAGCCATCAGTGACGCCGCCGCCCCCTGCCTCCACACAACCACACTAATGGCTAACCTAACCACACTCAGATGTCTTTCTCAATGTCTTCTTCAATGTCTCTCTTTCATAACACCGAGCCAATAAGATACCTTCATAACTGAATCTTTAACAAGAACTTATATATTAATAGATGAGTTATTTAAATGTAACTACACATATGTCATCCTCATAGTCTTCTTCAATGTCTTCTTCAATGTCTTCCTTTCTTAACAACGAGCCAGCCATCTACCTCCATAACTACACCTTTAACAACACCCAATAGATTAATAAATAACTTATTCTAATGTAATATAGCCCTAATAAGTTAAAGTTAAGACATAGTTGGTATTGGTTTGCTAAGACATCTAGAGAGGAGAGGTAACGCGTCCCATCAGCTGATTATATGGAAGTAAACAAGGCACTGGCACTGCTTGTCCCACCACACTTGTCTCACCTCATACCTGTGACCATGGTATAATGAAGCAACAACGACCACTACTACTATTACTATGTGCCTGGAGTGTCTGTCTGACGTGTGCATGTGCCATCAGAGAGAACATTCCATCGGTGAACAATGTGTATTTAAAAGGAGAACAAGAAGGCTCTGGAGAGAACAATGTGTCTTTTCAAGGAGAACAAGAAGGCTCTGGAGAGAACATTCCTTCGGTGAGCAATGTGTCTTTGAAAGGAGTACAAGAAGACTCTGGAGAGAACAATAGCCATGATGGTGATGATGTTAAAGTGTTTCAACTCAACCAGAACATCACACTCGACGAGATAGTGTCACCTAATTCAATTTTCAGTACTGTTGCCCTTAATGAGAAGAGTGGAAGTAGTGATGGCTTGGTTAATGAAAGCCATAGTGTTAATGAGACTTTGTCACACTCCTTCAGTCCTCTTAATGAAACCTCGTCACCTGCCTCATCACAATCGGTGGTGTTACAAGATGTTACTAGTGTCACAGAGAACAGCAGGAGCCACAGACGTAATAAAGCATTGCAACTTGATGAGAGTGTAACCTTGTTAGCCAATTCAATCCAGAGTATTGAGTCATCTCATGAAAAGACGTCAAGTAATAGTGATTTACTAAATGAGAATAAGAGTGTCACTGAATCAACACCATTATACTGGAAACCAAGTACTGAAGCCTTGCCATACACCAGGCCAGTGGATGTTACAACTTTACGGAATAATGAGAGTCAAGACAATGGAGGAACCTCACAAGAACACACAAAACTCTGTCACAACTATGATGGTATGTTGACTTTATTTAAACTTTACTTTAAACTTACTAGTAAAATATAGTATCTTGTGGTATTGTTTTACATCTTCACCACAATGCTCTAGGGAATTCAGGGTTATATTTTTGCATTACCTGATGCATTTCGAGAAGGTTTTCTTCAATTACATTTCTGTCGCAAATTCTTAGTTTGTGAGATATTCAATGTTTTCTGTGAGACCTTATCTTCGAAAAATAAAGTTTCGTTTTGTTTGAACAACGTTCTGTTATTTGTCAATGTAGGTTAAGGTTTGGTTAATATAGGTTATGTTAGGTTTGGTTAATATAGTTTATGTTAGGTTAGGTTAATATAGAAGCTATCAAATGTTCTCTATGACCAAAAGTAGGGAGTTGGACGAGGTGCATTCCGAAGATGGAGACGTAAACAAACGCCATTATGGTGAAGATGTAAAATTTTATCTATCTTGTTTATGTAAATGTGTACCATTCTGTTGACATCATGAAATTATAATTATACCACCAGCTAGTATAAAACTAACTTACAAATACATTTTTTCTTATAAATAAAATGGAAGGTATCTTTCCTGAACTAAAGTTCTTAAGTACATTCTCTTGAATTGATAGCTTTATTTATAATGCTTTACTGTTTGCTGATTTTAAGTTGTATTTGATTGGCAGCCTCATAAAACTTAGTTGTTTGGTAGTGGTTAGAGTTATTAAGACCAGAGAAAATGTGGGTTTAGTAAAAAAAGAAAAAAGAAAGAAATTCAAATTGCAGTTTCAGACAGTGTAGCCTCCAAACTAATCTGTATAATAGGATGTTTTTTTACGTTGTCATTTGATGTTAGAAACTGGCAGATTCTTCCTAGAGATCTGTGAAGGTATAGCTGACAATATAATAGCAGTGAGCCATCCGAGGAAATCAGTGAAAGGTCAAACACTTGTGGTGTAACTAGGTGTTGCAACTGCTTTAAGAGGATGTTTTTTGATGAATATTTTTACTGGCTACCAACTGTGGTGGGGCCTACAAGAATTATACCACCATAATCCTTGCAGTTTATAAAAGGTGACAGAAGGAACGGAGCGAGGGGTCTGGGAGGCCCCTCCTCTGTATACTCTCCTATAGGGAGACAGGGTACAGAGGGGGAGGGGAGAATGTTGTCTCCACAATCCCTGGTGGTGCTTTTGTTAGCACATCTGACTACGAATCCACTGGTCCGAGTTTGATCCCAGACGAGGGCAGTCAGTGCACAGCTCACCCAGCTGTTCATCCTCCAAAATGGGTTGGTCGATAAATAGGTATCTAGCAAAACTGGGGAAGGTAAACTGTGGAAACTTGGATGTCACAGTGACCCTGTGTCCTGGGGTAACGGATTACTTTTTTTTCCCACCAACTCAAAGGCCGATGTGACGGTAGATGAGCACCTGCAGCTACTTACGGCGTGTTCCTCCACTTTACCTTTACTACTCCCTCCCCACACCTGATATGATACAAGTGTCACATCAGATGCGTGAGAACCTCCTCTGTCATCAAATTGAATTATAACAAATAACAAAGATATGAATAAGTTCATGAAATTTTTATTTTGAATGGATAATTCCCCACATTTAGCATAATTTGTCTATCAAGCTAACTATATAAGCCATTGATATCCCCCTTAGAGTGACTTAGACAAGGTGATTAGAGTTTGGGAAGACATTACTCATGCCTCCCCTTCTGTGCCTTATCTTTTTGTAAGAGAATACAGAGGAGGAGCCTCTTAGACCCCTCATTCGGTCCTTTTTGGTTGCCTTTTTATGATAGGCTGGGAATATGGTAGTGGCATTCTTCCGACCCACACCACAAGGCTAAATTCAACATAATGTATCGTAAAATAAAACTGCCATTTTACCCGTTACAAAGTAAGTTAGAAATAATATTCTATTTATGGTCAGATAAGAATGATCATGAATATTCACATTTTCTCAAGGTTTCAGTATTGAAAGATTGGTCGTCATGTGTCCTTTCCTTCTAATTTTTGTTTTGTGCTGATAATGATGTTTGTTGTTATAGAAAATATGGAATTCCTTGAAGAGGAATATTCACTGTTCAACAACACTCACAAGATCAGTGTCATTCAGCACCACACAACTGTTGCAGTCAATGTCACTGACATTGGTAACGATGCAAGCTTCCTCATTTTCCAAGCTCATTCTCAGAATCGTTACCTCATTTTGAGTAATTATAAGTAAGTATACCTGTAGTTGTATCATATAGTAGCATACATAATTCTAATAAAAATGTGGTTGTGATCCAGACTTTCTTTACCTCGCCTGGCTGTTGGGAAGTCAAACCATGAGTTTGATGCATTCATCAAATCAAAGGCTTTTTGCTATAAATTTGTTTTCACTAACATAACCAATCCTGAAGAGCATGACTTTTCCTTTATGTTAAAACCAGGTAAAAAGATGCGCGCGCACACACACACACACACACACACACACACACACACACACACACACACACACACACACACACACACACACACACAGACACACGGCTTGGTACTTCAGTAGTAACGTCTCGGCCTATCACTCGGTAGGCTCAAGTTGGAACTTCGCTCCTTGAGCAAGAGGATGGGATGTGTGGTGTGCGAAAGATCACAGTCTTACCCATTGGGAATGACACAACCGTTGGAAATGTGATTTACAGGTCATGTAATTTTTTTCATAAATCTGCCACGTCATATATTAAGCTCACCAGATGTGTTATCAAAGTAAAATATACTATCATTCAAATCACTTGATTTATTAAAGTTGCTGAAACTTGTCTAATATTATGAAATACTGATATGAGTTACACTTTGCTTCATTCCCAACAATTTCACAATGTGATGGTTGGTTGATAGTGTCAGTGGTGGGGCATCCAAGAACACAGAAGATGCTGGAGAGCTAAAGGGAAGCACCACTAAAAATTCTAGGCAAGCTGCCATCTGGTGACAAAGGCTGATTCTTGTAAATGTGGCATTCAAAATGATGATGATGATGATTATGATGACCTGTGCACTGATAAAGCCTCTGACTATCAACCATAATTTTTTGAAAAAAGTTTGTAATCATTACTGAATTTGGTAAATGTAATTTAATTGGAGATGAAAATAGTAACTGCTCCAAATAGTAGTAAACATGTAAAGTATTTCAAAAGTACCTACACAAAGCTTATATTAATTATTCATTGATTATGTAAAGGAAGGAATCAATTGTTGAGGAGCATAGTCACAAAACCCATGATCAAGGAAGCCACTAATTCTTAACTCCCACCAACGCCCCCTCACCTGACCTGGGGTGTGCTGTGTTGCAGGATGCCATCCAAACAGTACTACACTAACAGCACAGACCCTGGCCTGGTGCTGTGGCCTGGCGATAATGGGTGCAGCTTCACGTCTTGCCAGGTGTTCATCACTAACTGCCACAACAGAAATATTACTGTGTTGTTCATGGTGCAGAATTATACCAGTCTTGGTAAGAAGAAGAATTTCATAAACATCATTATCTATAAGTTCAGATGAATAAATAAGAAATAGCATCACCTAACAAACATTACTTGCAACAAAATTTGGTCATAAATTTGGTATTAAAAAATATTCACCATGTCATAAGCCTGAAGTGTTATCTTTCATCACTATATATCATGGTAATGATTTCCATTTTGCCTTCCCCCTTTGATGACAGATCCCATCCCTGGCAAGTACAAGGCTCCCTTGGCCATGCCCTTCCTCAATATGGATCCCAATATCCTCACCACAGAAGTTTCTTACCAGGCAGCAGCCATGGCCTCTTGGGAGTCAGTAGAGGTGGTGGGAGCACTGCGCTATGAAATATTTCTCACCTACATGTATGAAAGGGAGCTGAGTGAAGAGAGTTACTGGGATACACTCATTGCCACCAGTACCCTCCAAGGCCTCAAGGAAAATGGAAAATCAGTCAGTGAAATTTACTTTTTGTTCTATTTATTTTGACACTATACACGCTATGGACATTACAATATACTGTTTACTAGTGATGACTTACATATTACCTATGTTTCCTTTTTTGTTAATTTTACACCATTTCTATGCATTCGTTTTCATAAGACAATAATCAGGTTATCTATCAGCTATATATCCATAGATTTCAAGGTAATCTCAAGGTGTGCATACCATTAAACAGGGATGTCTATCTATCTGTAAGATCCAATCATCATTTACACAAATCGTTCCTCTTCCACTCTCTCCACATGCCCAAACCACCTTGACACTCTCTGCTATGCTTCTTTCTCTGGATAGAATGTGAGGCCTCGTGGAGTATGATCATGCATTTGCTGTATGATGTAATAAATAGTTTACTTGAAGAGTTGTTACCTCACTTGGTGTGAGATTTTTCCAGTTTAAAGTAATCAAAACCAGAATAAGGGATATATTGCAGGTGAGATAAGAAGATAAGATTACTGAAGTTCAAGGTTAAGATGAGAATGATGAATGAGAATAGTAGAAAGTAAAAATGCATAGCTGGAGCTTTTCTATTATATGCACCCCTTGTGGAAGCGATAAGGCATCAGAAATTTGAATAAATTTCTATATAGATTCAGAAGAAAAACTAGTAAATAGTTGAACAGGCAAGTGGACACATTAACTACTCCTTCAGTCATTTTGTAATAAGGAAGCCCATGAGAAGACTATAGTGACAAGAATTCATCTTCAAGACAAAGGACAAAATACAGCACAATGATGTGGTTTATTCACATGGAGACCAGGGAAGAGATTGAGATAGTGGAGAGTATGTAAACAAGATACTGTGGGTGTAAGACTATTGCCATTGATAACATGGAAGAACGTGACAGAACAGAGAAAGATGAGGTTGGGAGAGTACAAGGACACGTGTTTGTAAGTTGGAGTGTGTAGAGAGGATCAAGGAAGAAACTTTTGTCATGACCATTTCCTTGAGAGAGTCTGAACCAACAGGCATCATAATAGATTGACAAACATAAAATAAATATAAATATAGATATACAAATAAATAAGTAGATAGAATCCTTGTCATCGTCATTGTTTCATGATCAAGATATCATTGCTTGACTGTTTCCTCAACAGGTGGATGTTAGAGAAAATAATAACACAGCAGAACAGTTGAACGTATGGCTGGTGTCCTACTCAGGTGTGGGAGCTGTGGTCACTGTAGTGGTGTCCTACAATGGCTCCAATGGTACCTTGTATTCCTCAGCAGTGTCCTATGGCTGTAACTTCATAGAGGCAGAAAAGTACAATTGTACCAAACTGGGTGAGTCCTTGTCACATTCACTGAACCATTTTGTTCAATGTATTCCACAGATCATTTGTCAATGTTTGGTATTCATTGTTCATTGTATTTGTATTTTGTATATTTCATTGTATATCACCCAATTTTTGGTCTGACTCATAATAATTCAAGATGAATGTGAACTCAAAGTGGTGGTGGTGGTGGTGGTGATGGTGGTGGTGTGGTGGTGATGAATTGGGTCATCAGTTTGTGATTCACTTTATTATGGGTTGTGTGTATGAATAAGGATGTGATGAATCTTGCTTCCCACAACAGTGACTTCCCTGGCCAAGCTGTTTTGTGCCGCCCTGCTCTTCATTGGTGCCATCCTGCTGTTTATGGGTCACCGGTGGCTCAACTTTACCATGTTCACCTCGGGATTCCTCTTCTCTTGGTGCATGTTGTTCCTTATGTTTGCTCAAGACACCCACAGCACCATAGATGGTAACTATAACCTCATACCTCACCCAAAGTAATCAATTGTCCTTTCATGTAGAGACAATCAATATATATATATATATATATATATATATATATATATATATATATATATATATATATATATATATATATATATACATATATATATATATATATATATATATATATATGTATATATATATATATATATATATATATATACTGTGTGTATATATATATATATATATATATATATATATATATATATATATATATATATATATATATATATATATATATACTCATGATCATAATAATAAAATTTATAATGATAATAATATTATTATTATTATTATTATTATAATTATTATTATTGTTATTATTATTATTATTATTATTATTATTATTATTATTATTATTATTAATTAATAAATCTGTGGTGGGGACTAAAAGAATCATACCTCTGTTATTGGTGTGGTTTGTAAAAGGCGACAAAACGGACGGAGCAAGGTATCTGGGCAGCCCCTCCTCTGTATACTTTCCTACGAAAAGACAAGGTGCAGAAGGGATAGTAATGTCTTCGTAAACCCTAGCAAGCCTTGTTTATGTTTAGATATTATTATTATTATTATTATTATTATTATTATTATTATTATTATTATTATTATTATTATTATTATTATTATTATTATTATTCTTATTATTCAGCCCTGTGGTGGGGACTGCTAGAACATTGTCATCGTATTCCTTGCGAGTCATAAAAAGCGACCTAAAGGGACCCAGCATTGGGTCTGGGAAGGGAAGGGATGGAGTGAGGGATCTGGGAAGCCCCTCATTTGTATTCTTTCCTTCAAAAAGACAAGGTATAAAGGGAGAGGGGAGGGTTTTGTCTTCCTAAACCCTAAATGCCTTTTCTTGGCTACCCTCCTTTAAAGAGGACATTAGCTTAGTATATAGATCGATCAATGTATTATTGTTATTATTATTTTTATTATTATTATTTTCTTGTTTTCTAAATTATGATAATAATCATTAGCTTGTATCTAAAAAAAATATCTATATGGTATGAGTGTTAGTTGTTGTGGTTGAGTGGTGTTTTGTTGCAGGGCTGGGCTGGGGAACCCTGGTGGGTGCAGTGCTAGGAGGTGGCTTGTGGCTGCTGGGTTGGCACATGTTCCAGCGTCCCTTCCACTCTTCACTGCTCATCATCATCATGGCTGTCCTCTTTGTGGGGATGATGGTGACCTACTTCCTCAGATGTGAGTGTACTGCACACATTGGTTACTCATTTTTATTATCTTTTCATATGGAAAGTAAAGTGAATTACACCAAATTTCTGGTATCTCATACTTTTGTATGTATTTTTTATACATTTTTGCACATGTACATATTTGTACATTGCTGTTTTTGGTTTGTATTTTGTACATCAATGTGCATTAGTGTTTATGTATATAATTCCTTTTATTCCTGTTTTTCAGTTGCAATATCTCCCACGACTTCCAACCTTTCAGCTTTTGTAGTGTTTCCAGTGTTCTTCGCTATTGTCATCATTGCATACTCCATTATCGACATCAAGAAGGTATTATATTACACTATTTTTTTCACATCTTGTTGCTATTTTTTTTATCACACTATCTTCTTATCATCATAGCTTAAACAGTGTGCTTCATCACATTTCACATTATATCAG
>JAXIVD010006876.1:17500-22214 GCA_036785275.1 Cancer borealis | reverse complement strand
CTTCCCTCACCCTTCCCTTCCCTTCCCTTCCCCTTGCCCCACATACTGGACAACAACAATTCTGCAAACGGACAAAAGAAGACGAAGAAAAAAAAAGAATCCTGCTTTTGTTTTCTTTGTTCCGAAACTCTTATTTTGAGGAATCCAGCTGGAGAAAGAGAGAAAAAGAGAGAGAGAGAGAGAGAGAGAGAAAGAGAGAGAGAGAGAGAGAGAGAGAGAGAGAGAGAGAGAGAGAGAGAGAGAGAGAGAGAGAGAGAAAGAGAGAGTTAGGTAAGAGTCATCTATATGAGTCAAACTCTACATGTGTCAAATCTAAACTAGACCAAACATGTCACGAAAAGCAGCATACGAAGTTGATCCATCCAAACAATCAAACAAACACAAACGACAACACAACAACAAACAACAACAACAACAACAACAACAACAACAACAACACCAACAACAACAACAACAACAACAACAAATATTCTTCACTGCCTTCTCATCCCTTTTATTGGTAAATTATGAAACACTTTACCTAACTGTCCTTTGCTTTCCATTTTCTACGACTTGGACGGCTTCAAGAGAGAAATACTTATAAAGCACCTCGAGAATTTTATTGACCGTACTTTTCTTTGAACTCTTTTTTGTGTATATTTCTAATTCATTATTTTTCTTACGGGAGGAGCAATTTGTCACTACAAACACATATGATAAAGTAATGAACAGAGAGCAACCACACTTTAGACTGCAATCAACACGAGTTGCCACGCTGCTGCTATAACATAATTATTACGGGTCAGATGAACTTAGCTAGCACAGTACAGCCTCTCGTGTCCATGTAATATTCAGCGGAAAGGCGAGGAGGAGAGGAGGTGGGTGAAGGAGGGAGCAGAGGAGGGAGGGCTTATGAGGGGGTGAGGTGAGGAGAGAACACATGGGTAGGACAAATGTGGTAATAAGTAAAGTGAGGACATGTAGAGATATAATAAATGATGAAAGGAATGTAGAGGAAAAAGTGAAATACAGTTAAAGAGATTACCAGCGTGTAAGGTACGCCGCGTTCCTCCGTGTATTTAGTATTATAAGTCTTGGTGATAATGGTGTGTGTCTTCTCGTTAAGGTGCGTGGAGGTGCTAGAAGGTCACTACCACTACCTCCCTCTCTCTCTCCCCTTACCCTCTGGACTCCAATGGGTTGTGTTCTATAGAGGGGAAGGTGTTATCAATGGGTTGGGTTGGGTTCGTCTACAGTCTACACCATTAATATGACGGATATGTGGAAAAATATGTGACACCGAACTCTCATGAAGACAGGATATTCTTTTTTCATATATAAATTTTCCGTGATGACCTTCAAATGTCAATGTAAGCAGAGCAAAGCTGTGGAATATTATCTTGCTTATTTTCACGTGTGTGTGGATGTAGATGGATGGAGTCATACAGGATGTAAAAATCGCGGAGTGAAAATGTGAGATGCGAAGAATAGGAACAAGTGGAATATTTAAAATTTTGTGATGGAGATAGACCAACAGGCTAGTGGCCACTGGCCAATCCCTGCGCTTGGACGATGGAGAAAAGGGAGGCAGAGGGGGTGAGAGGAGAGGAAAGCTTGTGGAATACGAGGGGAAAAATAAATGACGACGCGCCTAGATAAACTCTCCCCCTGCGTCGGCCCATCGGTTCGCTGAGGCGTTCAGTAAAGCCAGCGAGGTAAGCAGCGGCTCAGCCTCCATTACAGGTGGTGCTCAGGAACCACTAAAAACAATCACACACGTTCCTTCACCGGCACCTATTTAAAAAGATGAGAACGAAACTAACAATACGATATATATATATATATATATATATATATATATATATATATATATATATATATATATATATATATATATATATGTATATATATATATATATATATATATATATATATATATATATATATATATATATATATATATATATACATATATATATATATATATATATATATATATATATATATATATATATATATATACTTGTGTAGATAGATAGATAGATAGATAGATAGCTATATAGAAAGATAACTGAATAGACAGGTAATCAGAGTGAAAGATAGCTGGATGGAAACATGAAAAGATAGATTAATGGTTCATGTGGGCATCCCTCGCTGTGTTTAATAAAACATTTCAGTGATGCACAATTTTTACGGTAAAAATATATATATATCATGTTGGCGTTATGTGGTGTTGGCGAGGCTACACACAGTCACACACTGCCTTCCCCTCCACACTCCCGCCGTGTCATGCAGCCCGTCACCTGATCCACCAACAACCGGCTCACATATAGTACTGTAATACTTAAATGGAAAAAACGACGGTAAAAAAATAATAAATAAATAAATGACAAAAATGGTGAAAACTGTAACAATCGTAGTGGTAAAAGTAGCAGCAGTAGCAGCAGAAAACCACACGTAGCTCGAAATTCTAGACATTATACTTTTTACCAGTATTTAAGTGTGGTAATGTTTGAGTTCCTATCTTATGTATAACTCCACATATAACACTTACACAACACCAAGACCCTTGACAATACCTTACCCCAATGCAACACCTGTCACAATAAATCAACACCTGCAACACACCAGGGAAACATAAGCAAAATAATAATAAATAAATAAAAATAATATAATACGAATAAGCAAATAAATAAATAAATAAATACAGAAATAAATATACAAGCACACACATACACACACACACACACACACACACACACACACACACACACACACACACACACACACACACCGGTAAAAACAACATAATTTCTCTGCTTCGAGTGAGTAACAGAAAAAAATAAACAAGGAAGGAAACAAATAAATAAATAAATAAACAAACAAACAAATAAACACATAACATAAATAACCAAATAAACTAGTTGACTAAATAAAAATGACAAACAATATAAACAACAAAAAAAGTTATAAAAAAAAGTTTAACCTAATGAATTTCCGAAATCAACCTGTCGATAACACACACACACACACACACACACACACACACACACACACACACACACACACACACACACACACACACACACACACACACAAAGGGGAGGGGAAAGGGAGGAATGGGAGGCTGAGGATGTCTTCTTACTCCCAAAAAAACCATCAAGTCAATACATTAAGAAGAAAAAACAATGAACAATCTCTCTCTCTCTCTCTCTCTCTCTCTCTCTCTCTCTCTCTCTCTTTGTCTCTTTGTCTCTTTCTCTTACAAGGTCAATCTTCCTTCCTCCTCCTACATGCACCCCCCCCCCCCCACCACACTGACCTATCACGGCCCAGCTCCAGCACACTTCACGGGATTAGCCATTAGCTAAGGTGGGCCCCACTCAGGAAATCGGTCAGGATTGTCCATTATCTCAATTCTCGATATCATGGTTCTTACGAGGCTATATCCTGGCGTGGGGCTGGGGCTGGGGCTGGGGCTGGGGCTGGGGCTGGGGCTGGGGCTGGGGCTGGGGCTGGGGCTGGGGCTGGGGCTGGGGCTGGGGCTGGGGTTGGGCTGAGCAAGGGACGGGACGCGGGGGAGGGAAGGAAGTGGGTTAGGTAAGGAAGGGGAAGCAAAGGTCGAAGCAGAAAGTTTGGTTTAGGAACAGAGAGATTGATAAAGAGAGAGAGAGAGAGAAGAGTAGGTAAGGATGGATGGACGTTTGTTTTTATTGTTATCTTATTATCTTTGTTTGTCTTTATGTTTCCTTTATGTTTCTTTCCTAACTTGCATGTCTTTGTATAAGCGACTTCTATGTTCCTCCTCGCCTCCCACAGTGTCAGGGCAACGAAGTCCTTTACTCTTACCATCCAGCCTGTAATCACACTCCCTTTGCTAGCTGGCCGGGCAAGTTCATACACATACACTCCAGAAAATCTTGCAAGTTCAGAAATTTGTCTTATTCAGATGGTGTCCTACGCGTGTTGCATAAGAAAAACACCGAAACATAGTCATTGAAATTTTATGAAACGGTATGTGTTATTTTGCGTTAGAGTATGAAACGGTACGTGTTATTTCGCGTAGAGTATGAAACGGTATGTGTTAATTTACGTTAGAATATGAAACGGTATGTGTTAATTTACGTTAGAGTATGAAACGGTATGTGTTATTTTGCGTTAGAGTATGAAACGGTTATGTGTTATTTCGCGTAGAGTATGAAACGGTATGTGTTATTTCGCGTAGAGTATGAAACGGTATGTGTTAATTTACGTTAGAATATGAAACGGTATGTGTTATTTTACGTAGAGTATGAAACGGTATGTGTTATTTTACGTAGAGTATGAAACGGTATGTGTTAATTTACGTTAGAATATGAAACGGTATGTGTTATTTTGCGTTAGAGTATGAAACGGTATGTGTTAATTTACGTTAGAATATGAAACGGTATGTGTTATTTTACGTAGAGTATGAAACGGTATGTGTTATTTTACGTAGAGTATGAAACGGTATGTGTTATTTTACGTAGAGTATGAAACGGTATGTGTTAATTTACGTTAGAATATGAAACGGTATGTGTTATTTTGCGTTAGAGTATGAAACGGTATGTGTTAATTTACGTTAGAATATGAAACGGTATGTGTTAATTTACGTTAGAGTATGAAACGGTACGTGTTATTTCGCGTAGAGTATGAAACGGTATGTGTTATTTTGCGTTAGAGTATGAAACGGTACGTGTTATTTTACGTAGAGTAT
>JAXIVD010006876.1:7500-12500 GCA_036785275.1 Cancer borealis | reverse complement strand
GGTGTTGTGCTGGTGCCTTTATCACGACACAGTGAGTTACACGACCACCATGTTGGCAAAGGAAGGCGCCACGTGACACCCCGGATAGAGCAGTGATTGCCAAGGTCAGCCACTGGTCGCCTTACAGGTGCAGTGACCACTACTGTGATAACACTGAAACACGAGTGTAGTGTGACCCTCAGGTCTGACCTAGCCCGCGCGAGCCCCGACCTACGAGGTGAGGTGACCTTATTCAACATGGACGTGGTCCGCTGATACACTCACGTCCCCAGGCTCGCAGGGTTCACCACACTACCTTCCTTCACGCTAAGGTAAGTACCTCCAATACATGTGTGCATGTTGTTTCCCCCCTATTGTTCTTACTGTAGTAAGTCACATGTGCCCTTCAGGCGTAGCGTTAACTAAAATGAAGGTCTTCGGGAATAGCCTCAGCTGTCAGGTGGTTTGTCTCCTTGTACACGGAAATAAACCTTCCAGGCGGTGCAAGTGCAATACATGGTTACAGGATCATCGCAACATTTCATTCATATCACATAATAATCAGTGACAAACTACACATACAATTATGTCATAATGGTGTAATATCTGAAGAACAATGAAACATGTTACCTAGCAGACCCGACGCTGGCAGTAAGGAGCTGTGCCAGGACACTCCCACACCGCGTCATACACAACACACAAAACCTATCTTCAGAGAACGATGCCGGCAAGATACATACCTAACACGCGCCATAACGTGAGGCTCATGCCGGTGACTACAGGTTAACACTGCACCGTTCTCAGACAAGTGGCTGTTCAACACAACAAACTCACACTCACCTCTGTCATTGAGTGCCACTAGTGTCTTGATGGGTTGACGTGGACAAGCCGCTCCCTCGTCCACACTGCAACACAAACACACTCTTAACTCTTCACGACAAACATAAAACAATCTAGAATTGTTCCATTACATTGTCTTTACTGCTACATTTTACTACCTTTACACAAAATAACACAGACAATGACTTCATATCCACCAAGAAAATGAACCGAGGGAGCCGTGGAATAAGTGATGGTATGCAAGAGCCTCCTGACAGCAGCCTTGTGATGAGATGCACTTTTGACGCCACTCGACAGGGCAGTGCAAGGGTGGCGGTGACTAGTATTTGGTGGACCCGGAAAGGAAACACGGAAGGGAGGACGAAACACAGCATTGCATCAAAGTTAGAGGGAAGCTTTGCTGTTTATTCAGTCGATGACCCAGGATAGAGGAGGAAGAGGAGGAGGAGGAGAAGGAAGAGGAGGAGGAAGAGGAGAGGAAAAACTCTATGCAACCCTCACTTCCTTGTGTAGTTTTAACAATATAGACTGTGTGTGTGTGCATGAAAGAAAGAAAGAAAGAGAGAGAGAGAGAGAGAGAGAGAGAGAGAGAGAGAGAGAGAGAGAGAGAGAGAGAGAGAGAGAGAGAGAGAGAGAGAGAGAGAGAGAACACACACAAACACACAAACACACACACACACACACACACACACACAGAAAGTCACCAAGTAAATCGAATCTTAACAAGTCTGAACAGCGCAACAAGAACACAATATATGCTTTAGAAAGAACAATTACCATCTGCCTCCCCCTCTCCCCCCACCCCCACCACACACGGCAGGACGAGAGACGAGGCACCCAAGCTACCCCCTCCCCCCCCAACACCACCTGGCACTGGCACCCCCTCCCCCCCGATGCCCTCACCTGATGCGGGTCTTCAAGTGCCTCGCGTAGATGAGGAAAACACCTGACACTCATTTCCTTATTTTGTTTTGTTTTTCTTTTCTTATGCATTATGATTTATTTTTATGAGTAATTAATTGTTTTTTTTTATCTTTAATGGGAAGGATGCTGTGTGTGTGTGTGTGTGTGTGTGTGTGTGTGTGTGTGTGTGTGTGTGTGTGTGTGTGTGTGTGTGTGTGTGTGTGCGCGCGCTCCATTGCCTGAGGTTCATTATTTTTTTCCCTCTCTTTCTTTTCTTTCTATTATTCGTATTCTCGTTTTAGACTGACCTTTAACTACCTTCCCTTGTATTTATTTTTTTACCTGTTTGATGGGAACACTAATGAATATTTTTGATTGCCAACCTTACTTTATGATCATTTTTGTAACCTAAGTTTTCTCCTTACCTCTCTGTCTGTCTATATGTCTGTTAGTCGTACACTCTCTCTCTCTCTCTCTCTCTCTCTCTCTCTCTCTCTCTCTCTCTCTCTCTCTCTCTCTCTCTCTCTCTCTCTCTCTCATACACACACACACACACACGCCTCTTTCCCAGAACCTCGTCTGCTTCTAATACCTTACACACGTACAAGCTTGAAGGAGAATCATACATCAGATAATAATTTTCCTGCACGCGTCAGAGGAAAGAAAAAAAACAAAAGAAATAAAACCCACGGTGATCCAGACAAATAAAACATTGGGGATGTTTACACAGCGTTTCCAGACACACGTGAAGCCTGGAAACTGTCACATAATTTAGATAAACTTTTATTTTTAATTATTAACGCCTCGAGGATTAAGAAAACAAATAGATGTATGAATACTTAACTCTACTATAGATGACAGCAGCGAAGAGGTATACATGTATGGCTGTATGAATGTATAGGAGACTCTGAAGAGGATTATGAAGACTCACCATTTAATCTATACATATACATGACCTAATACTGTGTTTTTGCCCCGTGCAGTGTTCCACCTCAATGTTAATGAAAACAGTAAATCAAATGCGAAATGTTCCATGAGTGAAGCTTGGTTTTATGTGGAAGTAAAATGATTGACGAGAAGAAATCTGTTACTATTTTGGTCTCGGAAGTGAGGATGTGACGTCACTGGCTACGTCATATCCAAACACATTTTTGCATTGGAATGAAAGTTTTCCTAGTGCGATAACCTCTATTTTCCTTTCTCTGTTCTATCTTACATTTCCTTCTTTCTTATCTTACTCAATCTGACCTTTCCTCCCTTCTAAATTGTTCTGCTCCCCTCCCTCTCTCCTCTCCGTTCCTCCCTCCTCCCCTCCACGCATACAGAAGTAATAAAGCCTGGTCAGGGTAAAGCAGCCCGCCATGTCAGCTCCCAAACACCCTTCAAAGAACAGGAATCAGGCTTAGTTACTACCTTATCACATTATTTCCTCGTCACTTATTTTTCTGGTACGTGTGAAGCACTGCTATTATTGCTACTACTGCCACTAATACAACTACCTTTATAACAGCAACAACTGCTACTACTACTACTACTACTACTACTTGCCCTTTCCTACACACACAGGCCAGTATCTAAGAAAATAAACCCATATCAAAACGAGGAGTAATAACAGCAAGGAAATAAAGGTGAATAAAATGACAACACACAGAATCAGTGACCCCAGCGGCCACCACACAGTGCTCATCAATGTTATACTTAGTTCCACGACCGAGGAATTATAATATTTATTTCCCAATTCTCTGAAAGACGTAAAATAGTAATTAACAGAGACGAGTGCAGAGAGCTGGAAACGCTTTTTTTTCTTCTTCTATGAACCGAGGATTTTTTTTATATATAATTAAAAAAAAGAATTGCGTCACGAAAATATGTATTCTGACTTTCAAAGCTTCGTTCATTGGTTTAAATTTCTTTAGTGACTTTTTATCAAATTCATTACTATCAAATTCCCATGAAACTAAACACACACACTACTATCCTGCCATATAAACAAAACGTCTCGATCGTGCGGATGTCAACCACAACGAGTCCCAAAGTGCGGGTGGCAGTGTGTTGTTGTGGATGCACGTGACTTGGTTCCTCGCAGGCACACCAGGGATAACCAAAGACGGGAGGAAAACCTGCATCTCATCCAATGTACTGCTTATCATCCGCTACTGCTTCTCTGTTTCCGTGAGCCTTGTATGGACACCTCACGCCCTTTGTCCCATCCCACCTCATGCGAAAAAAGACTAGAGGGGTTCTGGTCTACACTTTGTATACTTTCCTTAAACGTTGTACAGTTATTATGTTTAGCGCGTGTGTGAATAGTTTCGAAGTAAGAATTATCGGTGACAGCACGGCATGAGTGTTAAGATATTTATGTCAAGGCTCCTTTGTTTCTGGGTTCAAAAGCCTCTGCTACCTACATCTAATATTTACACTAGTATCACTGGACGCGCTCTCTCAGACACAGATTCGTTCTTTTTACATTAATAGTGGTTCGGGGGTTCAATTTTCACATCATTGAACACTTCACTGTCACACCAACATCCATTTCACTGTCACATCATCATACACTTCACTGTCACATCATCATACACTTCCTTTAACGTGTGTGCCGCGTGGTGCCTCACTTCCATTCGTCATGCAGATGCAGCCTCCTGTTTTGCATGCCTTTGCGTTACATTACGTTGGCCAATCTCAGAGTAATGGCGAGGGTGAATTCCTTTATGGCCGAGCTGAATCCCCCTTGGTGGTGAGGGGCGGTGCAGGCAACAGGGTGTGACGCTTCTATCTTCCGCTGTGTGTCTTCACGGAACTGTCCAATCAGATGCTGTGTTTTATGTTTCAGTTTGCTTCCTGGTTCTCTTTCTTTTACGTCTTTTGTTCGTCTGTATCTTAAAGGATATTTTCTCCTGCTTGGTGCAAACTACCACTATTGTCACTACTACTACTATTACTACCACTACCTCCATTACTACTATTACTTTATACATATTAGTGAAGATAGCGAGGGATGGAAGACGGTGTTGGGTTGTAGCGTAGGTGGTATTTATGCGAGAAAGACTATTATTGACGCAACATCCAAGACAGAGGTAAGACAGAGGGGTGACTCAGGTAAAGTGTCATCACCGGCACTCGACTCTCAGGGTGAAGAAGCACATGAGAATCCGCAGTGGTTTAGGGAAGGTGTCTCTCTTGCACGCTTGGCACGAAGCAGCAGCCAGAGTGCCGTGTTGGGGTGATGCAACGCTGTGTATTGTTCAGACAGATTCAGTAGATCCTAAAAATGTAGT
>JAXIVD010006876.1:0-5000 GCA_036785275.1 Cancer borealis | reverse complement strand
CTTCCCAAAGCATCCATTCCATTGATTGATTCAAGGTTAATCTCAAAGGTGAATGTCAGGAAAAATTCACAAATATCAGCGGTGCCGGCGGAGGCACTTGCACTCTAGTGAATGTCCTTCTGGTTAATCATGTTGTAAGGGAGAGTAAGGTGGTTATGCTATGCGGCGTCTATTCCAACACATAAATGGGTCAGTAGACTCGTAAATCGACGCGCCAGCTACTACACCGCCTGCTGGAAAAGGAAGAAAAAACTGAAACTTGATAGTCCCTCCGCGTAAGAAAGACGAGCCATGTCGCCCCGGCCGCCTCGAACCCCTGCCAGCCGATTCGAGGGACGTGGGTCCTCGGGCGGGCCGGCCACTCTGCGCCCACAAGTGCTCTGTAAACAAGACACACAGGTTCGCCTCAAGGGGCCACGCTCGTGTTTGTTTGCTTGACACAAGTTAGGAACAGGACAGTACTACGCAGAGTGAAGGCTCTGTTTACATAACCTGCACCTCTTGCGCATATCAGTTTAACATTTCACATCGATTCTATAAGAGTGTATAATAATGGTGTCTAGGTGCTTCACCTTGCCTTGCCTTGCCTTGCCTTGCCTTGCCTTGCCTTGCCTTGCCTTGCCTTGCCTTGCCCCGCCTGCCCCGCTCCGCCCCGCCTTGAGGAAAGAGCCACTTCAGTGCTGCTTAAACGCCTGGCGAGAGTAAGCGTATCAACGTGATGTGGCGAGGTGCTCTCACCCGTCCCTGCCTCCTCCTACCCTCCCTCTGCCCTGTACCATCCTGCATCCATCTATCCATCCATCCATCCATCCATCCATCCATCTTATGAATAGAGGCATAAGCAATGATAACAGATTCCTAATCTGGTGAGCCCCTCCCTACCCCCCTCCCTCACCACACAGACAGTTAAGTGATGCAGTGTTACCACGTGAGGGCCACCTGTCGCGACGCCCGTATCAGGAAATTACCACAAGGACGTTCAGTTGATGGTTCTGTCTGTCTGTCTTTTGGCATTCTGTACGTCAGCCACTCCGACCACTGGGCTGTCGTGGTGCCCCTGTTGCTGTTTGTATCTTTTCTCGTCTATCTCCCTGTGCACCTTTGTCTGTTCGTCACTCTCATGATCTGTCTTACTTTTCGTCACAACACTCTCTTCAGCTTATTAAGAAGAAACTAAAGTAAAGTAAAGTAAAGTAAGAAATCATAGCTATTTTCACTGACGTCTTCTTTCGACCTTCCTACCTTCTTAATCGTTCCTGGAAATACTTATGAATCGATCGCTGGTACACACTTAAACCATGACGTGAACAAGACCGATTATTTATGTGAAGACGATCGGACGTAAAGTGTTGCAGGATCTAGACAAAAGAGGGTTCAGGAATCAGTCTTGGAGGGAAGGAGGGACGGGGAATCAGACTGAACCGGAGTAGTAGGTGCTTAAACATTGTTGTGAGTGTGGTGAGGCAGGGAATGAGGGCAGGACGAAGAGGTAGTTTCTGACCAGAGATAAATTCATGCACTGGTTCTGTCTGCTTTGACGAGTATAACACACACACACACACACACACACACACACACACACACACACACACACACACACACACACACACACACACACTACACAAAGGCATATATGGGCTTAAACTCACCCATTTCACTATAAATTTCCTGCACAGTCTCACTTTTCATTCCCTAAAAACTCCTCTCCCGTCTCTCTATTTCAAGTGTGAGGTGACAGTGTGGCTAAAAATAAGATGCTCAATCCAGGAATAGTGACTGGAGGGAGGTATTCCTGGACACCTTATAGACACTTGAAAGACGGCAACCTCTTTCTTATATTTATTAACTTATCTATTTATTATTTTAGCAACCGTTCCATTTTTTAGATGTTATTTTTTTGAGATGAGAAGCCAAAGAATAAATAAAATTAAAAAAACCGAGGCTTATTTTGCTCCTCCGCGAATTATCCAAAACTCTCCAACGTCATTTGTTTTCCTCTTGTTTTTTTTTTTACTTCTTTTCCTTCAGTCCCTTTCCTCCACAACCCGATTTTTTCTCTCTCTGCCGCTCCAGCTCACCGCGGGTGTCACTTCTTCCCCTCAGCCAGGGAGCTAATAATACTACACTCACCCATCTAACAGACACAAGAACATTTACTGGAAAGACTAAATGACGCTTGGAGTTTAAAAGGTCATGTTGAAGTTAAATCTATACTGCTGGCCTTTACTGTTAAGCCTTTTCTCTCTCTCTCTCTCTCTCTCTCTCTCTCTCTCTCTCTCTCTCTCTCTCTCTCTCTCTCTCTCTCTCTCTCTCTCTCTCTCTCTCTCTCTCTCTCTCTCTCTCTCTCTCTCATCCGATATGAAATGATGGAAACCTGACATGGAAAACCAGATTAGTGTTGATGGTTTTGTTAAGTCAAGAAGTAAAAATATCATAAGCTCGGAAAATGTGTGTTCAGATTTCTTATCACACTTGGAAAAATAAAAATGGTCATAGAAACTGTCATGTTCTTTCTAAAACACAAAAATGCACTAAATAGAATTCCCGTCCAATACAATACTAGTCGGTTATGAATCCTAAAGCAAAGTGTTTATATATATTATCTGAACCTATCGTCGCTTCCAGAATGCATAATACAGTATAAATCTAGAACACACTGAGGCTGCCCTGACTTGCCTTAGGGACTCAATACACACCACCTCTCACACAATTATGATTACATGTGACTCCAGGCTAGATGTTGTTGTTCTTACGCTCCTACGCACATAACATAGCATAACATAACATAACATAACATACATATTATAAAAAAAAAACCACACACATAACACATACTTAAAAATATACCACAGTAAAAACTTCCACCATCAAACAGGAAAAAATTCAATAAATCAACATCAGTGTAAATAACAATAAAAAACGCGCCCCAGTTATGACGGAGCTTCGGGAATTCTCATCAAAGTGACATTGTTCGCTTGTGAAATGAAATGAAACAAACACTGATGCTTCGATGTATATTAACTCCAGGCAGGTGAGGGCTGGTATGCCTGTCACCTGGTGTAACGCTGGTGTAACGCAACTGGTGGTGATGGTGGTGGTGGTGGTGGTGGTGGTGGTGGTGGTGGTGGTGGTAGTTTCCAAAAGGTTTCTCCCGTTACACTCACGGGAAGCTGAACTCAGTCAAACAGTTAATCAATGAAATGGAAAACATGAACAGAACCAAAAAAAATCAAATAGACGAAACGCATATCGACACTTTTTTTTATGGTTCATGGAAATGTTAACTTCTTTTTTTTATATCATGTTATCAGTATTCTTTCCGCTCTGCCTGTCTGTCTGTCTGTCTATCTATCTGTCTGTCTGTTTATTTCTCTCTCTCTCTCTCTCTCTCTCTCTCTCTCTCTCTCTCTCTCTCTCTCTCTCTCTCTCTCTCTCTCTCTCTCTCTCTCTCTCTCTCAATACCCTTCAGTTCCAATCATAGCTTCTCACTCCCTATCAAAATTCTCTCCCAATCATCTTCTAACACCCCATCCTCCTCCTCCAACTCCCTCCCCCTCCATCCTCTCCCTCCAACTCACTTACTCCTTCGCCTTCACTCGGTCTCAAAACACGAACCAAACACAACCGAGGACAACTTACAGCGTCTTTTTCTAGGTGGTTTATTTTTATTACAAGTCTCGACCGCTTGAGGTATGCATCCGGCGGCGCCTTTGGGTATGTCAGCTTCAAGTTCCTGACTCCCATCCTCACTCCGAAGGGATCTCTCTCTTTCTCTCTCTATCTCTCTCTCTCTCTCTTCTCTCTCTCTCTCTCTCTCTCTCTCTCTCTCTCTCTCTTTCGTTTTTTGGCCTTCTTTCCTTCCTTCCTTTCCTAATAACTATCATTCCTCTTCATCCTTCCTTCCTTCTTCTCTCCCTCCCTCCCTTCCTTCTCTCGAAACTCTATTCCCATCTCATATTACAGTCTGATTTAATCCCTTCACTTCCCAACAGTTCTTAACATGTTCCATCCTAATTAAATGCAAATGTTTACTATTATATCTAGTATATATATAACAACTATTTTTTTTAATCATCTATAGTAACCAAATACGACTCATTCAATAGCTGTCTTTCTGCGTTCTCTTATTTATGTTTCTCTCTCACTCTCATCATCAACTTTCTCTGATTTTTTCCTCCCTGCAATTCTATTTTTTTCTATACTCTTTGAACATTGCTTTCCAGTTAGTTTCCTTTCTGCCTCCTCCTCCTCCCTCACACTGTCTCTTCTAACTCACTCACTCACTCACTCACTCACTCACTCACCCGTGTCTCTCCCCACTTACTAGATTAACATAATATCTCACACCGTCTTTCTACTTCACTTCCTTCCTCCATTCCTATTCTTCACCAATCTTTTCCAATACCACTGAGGAGGGAGACGATTCACGTTACATCTATCCTGACAACTTTAATATGGAAGGATATAAGAGGAGCTTCAATATGCTGCACCTCAGACCCTTGCCACCACCTGTTGTAGCTGCTGTGACCTTGAGAAGCCGACAAGAGTGCAGTGTCAGAGTGGAGATGCAGGTCAGAGCGGGATGGAAGGGAGATGTGACGCGTGAAAGGAAGGAGGATGTGAGAAGTGAGGAGAGTTGACGGTCGAGGGATGGTGATGGTGGTGATGGTGACGGTGGTGGTGGTGGTGGCGGAAATGAAGCAGAAAGTTATATAAGGGAGAGATAGAGATGGACAGGTAAAGGTGAATAGTGTGTGTGACCTTGAGACGTGTACAGGTGCGTGGGAAGACGTGAAAATGCAGAGTCACGTCTGAGCAGTATAAAAAAGAAGGAAAAAAGACGAGGCAAGCGAGGTGGGTTAAGATAAGCAGAAGAATGAATAAATATGAAGGCAAGACACAGTGCCAAGATATCGTATGAAAGACAGTGAGCCATGGAAGGAGTTTACATAGAGGGGAAAGGCGACGAGAAAGAGGAAGCGAAGGGGGTTAATAGAAAG
>JAXIVD010006875.1:0-20000 GCA_036785275.1 Cancer borealis | reverse complement strand
TTACGCTTAAGAATTACAATAAAGGAATCCTACACTACTAAATCTACATAATCCTACAGGAAAATCATGTAGAAGGACTTACCCTGTAGCAGGCGGCGCGGCAGGAGGGCGGAGCGAGGCTACAGCACCAGCCATCTCCTGGAAATAAACAAAAGAAGATCTAGAACTCTCACTAACACGGTCTGGCCATTTGTATCAAAACGCTTATATTTTCAACAAGGAACAGTAAAAAGAGAGTAAAAGAGAGTCAGAGGAGAGGAAGGAAAGGCCTGAGAGGGAGGGAGGGAGAGAACGAGTAAAAAGAGTGTTTCAAAGAACGTATGAGATGAAAGAGAAAGAGAAGAGAGAAAGAGAAGCGTATATTAAGGAGGGAAGAAAAGAGGGAGGAAGTGTGTGGAGGAAGGAAAGGAATGAGGAAGAAAGGAAGGGAGAGAAAGAGGGAGAGAGGGAGAGAGAAAACATCAAGAAGGGAAGGAATTGCATATTTTGTGAAGGGGAGATGGAAGGTGTGTGTTCTAGGACCAAACCGTCACCTTACACACTCAAATATCAACAATGGTTTCAACTGTTTACATATGAATGGGTGTTAACCGCGCCAAACATCCACTAATCCACCCATGCCCACACGACGCCACCCACGCCCCCACCACACCTCCACCACTTCCACGCCTCCCTCCACCTCGCTAATTCCACATAGCTGTAGATTTATGGAGATTTGAGGTTATATACAACTTCACAGTCACCTCTACTAGTATCTAAGCATCACACACACGCACGCACACACACACACACACACACACACACACACACACACACACACACACACACACACACACACACACACACACACAGATACTAAGAAAACATACATCTTCAGCCTCGATATAAAAAGACTTAAAACAACATTTCACACAAGTTCTTCATCCCACACCTAAGACACACACACACACACACACACACACACACACACACACACACACACACACACACACACACACACACAGACATCATCTATATTTCTACATGACAGATTCCACCCAAAAAAGCCACAACACAAAAAATTTCCTTGCCTATAAATTTAGAAAAAATTTAATAGAACCAATAACATGTAGATTTATTTTTTTATTTTTAAGTCCTACGAGACTCGACAACCCCCAAAAAAATGGTCAGAAAGTCAAAAATACGTTCTGAGCACCTTTAATCCCTCCATAATTACCTTTCCACTCCTAAGGTTACGTTAAGATCAATCACAAGTTTACTTTTTCTAATCCCTATGATCAGTCGCGGCTTCCCATTTCATCCTCAGAGCTATTCAAAGACATTTTCGATAACTTTTTTTCCTATTACTTATAACTGATCTTCACCACTACATCTAATACATAATTTTCCTTATTATTTATCTGTGGTGTAGTGGTTCGCGCCCTTGGTTCGAATCCCTACTCGAGATATCAACACACAGTTCTATTTGCTCATATTTCACCGCTTTCCTTAAGGTCACATGGAAGGGTAAACTGTAGTAAACTATTTTGTCACACTCGTCTCTGTGTATAGCATTGGATTCTATTTACAACAGGATCAAAGGGTAAGGTAACAGAATTGGGTGGTTGGGTACGGTGTTGGGTAGCTTATAAAGGTTTATTTTCATCTTTACCTTATCCTCTTTTTCTTTTTTATACTTCTTATGTGTTTCTTCCTTTTCTATTCCCTTTCATTCTTATTATCCTCTTACTTAGTTTTCACCTTCGTTTTTACCTCATTTTCTCGATTTCTTTTTCCTATAATCGTGTTCTTCCTTATCACTTTCATTATTTTCCTTTACCTCTTAAACACTTTCCTTTTCTCCTTTACTTCTCTTCCTCCTTAAATATCCTCTCTCTTTTTCTCCCCTCCTCTCCTCTCCTCTTCTACCCCTAAACACCACACTACTAATGTCTCCCTTTCTCCATCCTTTCTCCTTCTTTCTTCTCCTTTCCTCTCCTGTCCTCTACCCTTAAACACCACTAATGTCTCCCTTTCCTCTCTCTTCCTTCTCCTCGTCCTCGTCCTCGTCCTCGTTCTCTCTCATCAGTCGTCCTCAAGAAGAAATGATTGGGACTGTTTCGTGACTTCCACTCTTGACTTATGACCACGAGGCAGGGAATCCTCACCCTCTCGCTGTCGACTATCAAAGCTCGTGTTTATCACTGTCTATACTTAGTTCCTGGCAGGGGTAGGGAAGAACCAGGTGCAGAGGAGCCCCTACTACCTTCCCCCTTCCCCTACCTCCTTCCCCTAACCTCTCCTTTCCCTCCTCTCTTCTTTTTCCCTCCGTTTCTCCGTCTGTCTCTTTTCTTTCCCCTCCTCCCGAAAAATCCTCCTGTTTTTCTTAGTCTGTTTGGGTGGTTTTTTTTTTATCTTTCTTTCTTACTTTCTTTCTTTCATTCATTTATTCGGCTTGACTTGCATGGTTTCCCTAAGGGGGGAGGGGGGTTAAGGGGGCGATGCGCAACGTGTTTGTCATTTGTTTTGTTTTTTTAGGTATACAGTACATTTATTTATTTTTCTTTTATCGCTCTTCGTTTTTAGTGGGGTTTTTTTGTCTAGTGGATGGTTTATTTCGTTACATCTATATTTATTCTCTCTCTCTCTCTCTCTCTCTCTCTCTCTCTCTCTCTCTCTCTCTCTCTCTCTCTCTCTCTCTCTCTCTCTCTCTCTCTGGCATCACCCTATCAAGCCAAGCGTCACACTGTCTTAAAGGGCATCGCTCAACCTCGTTACCGTCACAAACCTGCGTCACAAACTTGCGTCACGTTAAAAAAGAATACCTGTTAAACTACTTCTTCACCTACACGTCACGCCGTCATACACCGGGAGGGAGGGAGGAGGAGGAAAAGGAGGAGGAGGAGGAGGAGGAGGAGGAGGAGGAGGAGGAGGAGGAGGAGGAGGAGGAGGAGGATCCTAACCTAACCTTCAAATCCAACTCTAACCTAATCTAACCTAACATCTCTCTTCTTTTCTCTCCTCTTCTTCTTCTCCTCCTCCATTAAGTGCCCTTGACTTCTAAGTGTTCTAGCTGCTTGTCATGCCATGTGTCGTGTTGTTCTATTAAGTGTCATGCCAATAGATGTTTTGTCACTACCCTAACTCTATTTATTTACATCTATATTTATACTTATATCTATATCTATATCGTATGTCTATCTCAACTTATAAATCCTCTAACTTTGTATCATCCTATGTTTTTTTTTATGACTATCTTTTAATTTACTCATATCATTTCAAGCACTAACTAGTTTTTACTCATATTTTTATCCTTGCATTCAATCATCTATTCATCTTAAGCTTTACGTATGCAAGGCGAGTTCTGTTTTCTATTCCCTTGGTGACCCTATACAAGGTACTCCTCTTCCCTCCTCCCCTTCCCTTCCCTACCCTTCCCTACTCCCAGCTCCTCCCTCCCTCCTTCCTCTTCCCTCCTCCTCCCGTCTCTCCCCTGCACCCTTCCTCCTCCTCCTGCTCACCCCTGGGACGGCCTTCTGGGGAGCCTCCTGCTGACCTGTGACCAAGAAGGGGACAGGTGATGGTGACCAGACCCTATGACGTCACAATGACCCCACACACACACATACATACATACATATACATACACACACATATATACACACACACATACATACATATATACACACAGGGGACGCCCGCCACGCTGTCATCAAGTCTTTCAGGTCAGTGCCGCCGCCTGTGCCGCCCGCCACCCCACCGCCCACGCCCACCACAACGCAATTCATAACTAGAACGTCTTTTTATTATGATATTTGTACTGTTTATTATTATTATTATTATTATTATTATTATTATTATTATTATTATTATTATTGTTATTGTTGTGACAGCCACGACCACCATCACCACTACCACAACCACAACTGTAACGATAACCATTAATCGTATATAACTGTATCTCTTCCTAACTATTATTACCATCATCACCACTACTACTATTACCACAATCTGAACTTTAAACTACCCAGACCCACCACCACCACCACCACCACCACCACCACCACCAAAAAACTACTGAAATCACCACCACCACCACCTGCTTTTCATCCCCTAATCAGTTTGAGGTTACCAACACACACACACACACACACATACACACATACACACACACACACACACACACACACACACACCCAACACACCTCCCATAGGATTTCTCTTCACCCTGCCGCCTCTCTGCCCCTTCCCGGACCCTGTATCCTTTTCCTATCCTGCTCCTTCGCCTCTAGGGACGTCGCTGGTGTCCTTTCCGTCCCTGGTCAGGCTAGGATACTAATGAAGGACTCGTTTCCGTCTGGGACTCATCTTCTTCCTCATAATCATCTTCCTTCCTTCTCATATTTCTTTGTGTTTTATTTCATTCTCATGTTTAATTTTAAGTCTGTCCTTTTTTGGGTTTGTTAATGATCTTGTGTCTTCTTCTTCTTCTTCTTCTTCTTCTTCTCCTCCTCTTCCTCCTCCTCTTTCTTCTTCTTCCTCCTCCTCTTCGTTCTCATCTTCTTTGTCCCTTTTTCATGGTCTCTCTCTCTCTCTCTCTCTCTCTCTCTCTCTCTCTCTCTCTCTCTCTCTCTCTCTCTCTCTCTCTCTCTCTCTCTCTCTCTCCATCTTCTTCTTTATGTTCGTTATGTTAATTTTCTTTTCATTTTCTCTCCTTCATAAATTTTTCATGGCGTCATTTCGTTTTTTCCTCCTTTCTGTCTCCTTTTTCTCTTCTCTTGATGGTTTTCATTAAATTTATTTCTCATTATCTTACTTTACGAGCTTTCCTTTTTTTTTGTTGTTGTATATTCTCATCATATTCTTTCTTGTGTATCTTTCTTTATGGTTTTATTTCTTATTGTTAATCTTCTTCTTTGCTTCGCACTTCCTTTATTTTTTTCTTTCTTTTCCTTGCCTCACGCTGATCCTCTTAACAAACATTCTATTTACACATAATACAACATAAATTTGAGTCTAGCAATCATTCATCTTTCTTTCTATTTTCTTTTAATAATCACCAAATTCTTACATATTATCTTAAACCTATTCTTTTATTTTAATTTTTTTTGTAGCGTAAGATTTATTGACGCTAGTAGTACGTATATATATTTACAAACACTATTTAACTATTCATAAGACGAATTGCATTGGTACAGCCACTCTTAAGACATTTAGAAGTAGGATCACCACTCATTACCTTCCTAATCCTAATCCAAATCCTGCCCCCTTACCTAATCCGAATCCCTATCCTTATCCTACCCCTTATCCTAATCCCACCCAAACCTCTTGAATCTCCCCATAACACCCGCACATTAGGCTGTCTGAGAACAAACCACTGCGGGACACACTTCAGAATCAGAAAAGCCATAAAAATTAGTATAGGTAAGGTTAATTCTGTAAGTAAATTAATAAAAGTGGAATGTATTTTGTCTCCTTCCGAAGCTTTTTAGTACATAAACATAATATAAGATAAATAGATAGACACGTAAACAAATAAATACATAAAAAAAAACGGAGACCATAGTTAAAACCTTTCGTGTACTTAAATAAATAAACAAAACTGTAAACAAATAATGAGCTAAAATACGAATACAATTAACCTTTTTCATACATGTAAAGTAAATAAAAGAAAACAAATAGATAAATAAAGTAATAAAACAATTATAAACACGGAAACAACATATAATAATTTCCTTCCGTCTGTGCGTCAAAATTTCACCACCTCATCTACTTTTCTCCCTTCCTTTCATCTGTCCGTCTGTCTAAATTTCACAGCCTCTTAACTTCCCTCCTGTCCTCGCTTCCCCTTTTGAGTTACGAGTCTGGCAGAGGGTCAAGGCTTCAAGAATTAAGGTTACGTCAAGGAGGAGAGGGCGGCACGAAGCACAGTAATAGCGGCGCCATTCTACGCTGCCACTGCCAAAAACCTAACCTTCCCAGGATTTAATATTCCCTCCACTGCGCCCTGCCTGCCTGTCGGTGCTCCTCCCCTAGTGATTAATGAAAGGCTGCTGACCAAGGATGATAGACGTTTATATGTATTTATCTTTTTCTTGGTGGTGATGGTGGTGGTGGTGATGGTGGTATGGTGATGGTGATGAGTGAAGAGCTTCTGAATCGGTTGTTATGATTGTTATGATGATAATAATGACAATAATAATGTCCTCCCCAAACGTTTTTCATCCTTTTGACTCACCCTGTGTAGTGGCGGTGGTGGTGGTGACGGTGGTGACGGCGACGAGGAGGAAGAGGAGAGTGATTGAGGGTGCCTCCCACGGCCCCCGGGGTGGGTGCCGCCCTTGGGTCATATCCCACCCACGCCCATCATCTCCCGCCCTCGCTGGACCCGTGGGCGGCGGTGTCTAGTACCTGAACCTGCAGCTTGATCGGGTGGTGGTTTTCCTGGTGCCTCCTGACGCAGGCACCCCGACGGCACGCCTGGACGGGGCTCGGGGCGGCTCAGATTACAGGCGGAACGGGTGGTGGCGGGGGCACGGCGCCTACACCCCACCGGCACGCCTCACCTACGCCACACAGGTTCTCTGAAAGTCCTAGTACAGGTACGACGCCGCCCTCACTACCTTAACGCCCCTCCGCGCCTCACACACGCGCACACACGCCCTCACCGGCGCACCCAACCTGCGGGGCGGCACTCGAACCGGCGCGGTACAGCCCTCCTTTAGCCCGGGCGTCGCAGCGCGGCAGGCACCTCGTGTAGCGGGTGTCAGAGCAGCGGCACACACACCCTCCCCGCACGGTGGTTTAATGGTAACTGGTGTGGCTTCAGTGACGTTGCCTGTTGGTGCCACATTGCCAGAATCCTCCCCGACCTTCGTATCTTGTGTGGTGCTTATTTGTCTTTTTCTTACTAACGCGTAAAAGGAAGGAGGGTCAACGTGGAGAGAGGAAGAGGAGGAGGAATAAGGCCTGAAGTCTTTTTCAAGGTCGTTCGTTCGTTGTGTATTTCAGTTATTTTCTTTCTGTTATTGTTTACTCGCGACCCTTCTAGTTGGAAAAATAAAAATTGCGATGTATTTTTTATTCTTTAGTCTTCTATTATTCCGAAGCAAAAAATTATCACTGACATGGTTTCTCTCTCCATTATATTGAATTGCAACATATTTATTCTTTCTTTCTTTTTAAATGTTATGAAAATACGTATATACAACTTTTTATTTAGTCGCTTTTTTTTACGTTAACAAACATAACACATCCTTGTTTTGCTGCCGCCGCCGCCACCACCACCACCACCACCGCTGCCACACCACCACCACCACCACCACCACCACCACCACTGCCACCCTTGCTCATTAATTCCTCGGTGTGATAAAATCGCTTGAGTAAGGGATGCTAGACAAGGTTATGAGATAGGAGGAATTAAGTGCCTACACACACACACACACACACACACACACACACACACACACACACACACACACACACACACACACACACACACACACACAAGTACGTCACGAAAAAAGTTAAACACACACAGGCAGTTTCAATTTAACTTTCCGTTTGAACAAAAGTTTTATAAAAGAGAAGAAACAGGAGAGGAGATGATAATGTAATTTGAATCTCTTCTTTTTCTTTATGTTCTCTATAAATACGATGTTGTTTTCTACTTGATTCTCATAATGATTGTAGAAGTGTTGAAGATTAATGAATAAGAATAATAATAACCTTACAACCTGACGAAATAATCTATAAATACTTTAATCAACGAAAAAAATAATATACAAACCATTACATAAACCACAAATTAAACCTATAAGTCACTGAGGGAACTAACTTAAAACGTGTATAAACCATTAGCTCAGTATTATTTAATTATTATTTCATTCTCTCTAGACTCACTTTATCTAATTATATTTCTTATGCCTTCGGGTGAAACAAAATTACTATCATTATCATTATTATTATTATTATTATTATTATTATTATTATTATTATTATTATTAGGTAAGGTCAGTAGGTATAAGTAATAAGGTCACGGGCGTAACAGTCACATCCTCCCTTCAGTCCCCGCCTTGCCACGCCTCACCCGTTCGTTTCTCCAAGTTACCGTAGCGGACCAACGTATCTCGTGTGTGTACTCTGCCGTAGAATGTGCACACACTAACCTACATGTGTGTGTGTGTTTGTAAGTTTAAACATACGAGTATATATAAACCTCCAAGCAATAGGCACATAATCAGAGAGGATACTTAATATACACATGAAAAACAGGTATAAGATAAATTATTATATTTAAATTAGCAAAGAAAGGCCACTTGGTATTACTAAGCTTCAAGTACATGTACGGAAGAGCTTGCGTCAAACTTGGGTCATGGTCCAGAATCCTCAAAAATATATATATAATGATAATGATGATGATAATTATAATGATGATGAAAATAATATTAATAATAATAATAATAATAATAATAATAATAATAATAATAATGACAATAATAATAATGACAATAATAATAATAATAATAATAATAATAATAATAATAATAATAGGTAAAATGAACAATGGCAATAATACATTAACTACTACTATATACTACTACTACTACTACTACTACTACTACTACTACTACTACTACTACTACTACTGTAGCTGTAACTGCAGCTACTAACATTAAAAGATTTAAAAAATTAAATAAATAAATAAATAAATAATAATAATGATAATGAAAATAATAACAATAATAATAATAATAATAATAATAATAATAATAATAATAGTAATAATAATAATAATAATAATAATAATAATAATAATGCTCCTTGTTTGACATTTCCAATAAAAACAAGAAACTGAATGGGGAGGGAATGCTTAGACCCATCATGTGTGTGTGTTCACTGTCACAGTCTGCTGCTGGTCTCTCTCGAGACAGCCGGCCGTCCCCCTATGGAAAGAGCTCAGAGCTCATAGTGTGTGTGTGTGTGTGTGTGTGTGTGTGTGTGTGTGTGTGTGTGTGTGTGTGTGTGTGTGTGTGTGTGTGTGTGTGTGTGTGTGTGTGTGTGTGTGTGTGTGTGTGTGTGTGTGTGTATGTATAACAGTAGTAGCAACAATTTAAGTCATGTGAAGGAAGGGAGCGGCAGCAGCTAGTCCAAGAACCCGTCAGCCCAGTAGCTTCACGCTGTTCTGCATTACATTGTTACATTTATTACCTAAAATAATGAGAAAAGAAAAGAAAAGAAAGGAAAAGAAAAAAAAAACCCATAAAAATACGAATACAAAACGCTATCTGAGAGTAATGATGTTGACGATGATGATAAAGGGCAGAGAGGAGAGAGAGAGAGAGAGAGAGAGAGAGTTGCAATGACCTAGACTTATAAAGATATGATCAATTAATAATGAAAGTGATTTAAGAGTCAATAAGCTCTTGCATAGGGTCCTTTTTTATGATTTGATAATGATAATGATGGTGATAATGGTGATGATGATAATAAGTATGAAGGTGATGAACACAATAATAATGTCAGCCTTCCAACACTGATTCACAACTACGAGGAAAATGTGGAAGGAAAAGGTGATAGTCTGTTATGAAGGGACGAGGAAGAGGCGAGACAGATGTAATCCTTCTCCCACCTTCCAACACTTCCAACATTTACTGAGACGACAATTGGCCTTTGTAATTTTTCCACAGACTTCCTTTTTTCTCCCTTGCTTGAAGACAGAATGGCTGGCTGTCATATCGCAAGGAGCGACTTGATTCCTTCCACTGAATAATTCTTAAGTGACATTTTCCTTAATCGTATCCTTAGCATTACTTCTTTAGTTTCTCAGGTTAACATAAACACAATAGCACCTACGTCAAACACAGATTTCGGTCAGCTGACTTAGAATGGTAGATAAACATGAAGACAGATCTCCTAGTTCTCTTGATTTGATTTGATTACTTATATTTCATCAGATTGCCATTTTCTTTTATCTTTGCTGAATACATGAAGAATCCATGTATTGAGTAATGAGTATCCTGAGTGCAGGACAAGGAGGTCTGCCTTCATGTTTGTAGAATGGTGGACCTGTTTGGACAACTGAGGGCTGCTAAGGGTTCGTTAGCTGCACAGAGCGGTTAGCTGCGATGATTCCCATACAAGGGAGGACTGCAGATGATTCGTCTTTGATTTTCACATTCTGCGCTTGTTAGTGTTTTATCTGTGTCTGGATTATTGCCAAATATTATTTCATAAAAGAGTATCTTAATTTTGAAGTAAAAACATGCAAGACAGAAACATTTCATGGACTTGTCTCTTTGAAGGTAATCATACTAACACAAACCTAAATGTTAGAAAAAAAGGTAATTTTGAAAACACAAATTAGTGACAAGACCAAGAACACCACAAACATCCCCACCCAGCATCCTGTGGGTCAGCGGCGTGGATTGAATGTTCTGCCACGTCAGGAGTCGACGCTCGGCCGACGAGAACCACATTGGCAGCAGAACTTGGCCAATAGGACCGGGTACTTATGACCACACTCGTGACAGAATCTGGGCAGCCGCATGGAGGTGGAGGCACTGCTTACTTCACCTTTCGCGGTCAAGGGTGAGGCGGAGGGCGAGGAGAGTGGTGGCAATGATGAGTCTGAAGACGACCCGCTAGACACCCGTTGCTCAGCGTCGTCTTGGCTGCTAAGAGGGAAAAATGCCTTGAGTTGGTGGGTGCAATGGTGTTTTGGTACAAGAACTACTAACTAACACAATGATCAACGTCATTACAGCTTCAAAGTGTCGGTGGGAGAAGTAATTGTGAATATGGTATGGTTACCACTACTCATCCATGTGATTTCCATGAAATGACTAACCTGTCTAAGTTCTTCTTGCCACCGTCCAGGTCATTAATGTGAGGTTTGTGGGTTTCCAGTGCTGAGCCGCTGCCATTGTATCTGCCGTTGGTGTGAGATGCCCTGCTGCTCAACAACCTGCTCAGACTAGCTTTTGGTGACTTCATACTAGAGGACTCAGCTCCAAAGCTTGACTCAGAGCTATGGGCCGTATCCTCCCACCTGTGGGTCGCATATACAACTCAGAATTGGCAGCTGGAAAAAGCTCAAAGTTATAGGCTATACTAATATGTTTTACTCTAATAGTCATCAAAATATTGTCATGAAGGTTTATATGTGACTAAAGTTCTATCAAGGTAAAATTATGCTTCCTGTAATGGGTGAGTAATGTTTTAGACTAATGTTTGAATACTATGTGAATAATATTCCCAATTACTTTCCTTCAGGTGAGGCAGTGTGTGGACTCACCTGGGATATTGACCTACCTGTTGGTGTTTTTGTCAATTGATGGGGAAGAAGTAGAATTTTTGGGTGGCTCAGAGGGCCAACTACTGCCCTTGGGAGGCGGCTCATTAAGAGTTCCGCGCATGACAGACAAGACGCTTGGTAAGTCCCGTGTGGGTGACGACCAACTACGGGGCGAGGAGATGTCGCGACGTGTGGGAGGCGGACTGAGGCTCTCGCGGCAGGCTGAGGACATGCGTGGTGTGTCCTTGCCTTCATGCCTTTCTCGAGTTGGGGACGACCATCGCTCACTATCTCGTGCATCTGACGACCAACTGCTTTTGTCCGGTGTCAAAGAAGATCGGTTTCCACTTTCTCTCGCAGGAGACGAAGCCCTGCCATTATTATCCTTACTAACTTGCGCTGGGGATGACCATCGGTTGCTACCTAACCTTGCGGACGGCCATTTATCACTATCGCGCAAGAGGGACGACCAGGATTCTTTGTATCGCGTCGGTGAATGCCTGTCACTGTCTCGCGCATGGGAGGATGAATCAACAGTGTCTCGCGCAGGGGATGATAACCTATCACTATCCCTACCTGGGGACGACCATCTGTCACTATCTCGCGTTGGAGACGACCACCTCTCGTCTCGTGGGGGAGAGGACCATCGATAGCTGTCCTTAGTGGAGTGGTCCCTGGCAACAGAGTCCCCAACCTCCCTCATAGGACTGTGTCGTGTAGACCATGATGTCCTGTGCAAAGTCGGGGACATTGAACCAATAGAAAGGCTATTTTTTGCCTTGTTCTTCGATGTGTGCCACCTGTCATCCACGGTCCGGCAAGGAGAGGGGGAGTCCAGCCTGCCTGACACCATGTCCAAGTTGGTGAGACTACTACACATGATTGGTCGTCCTCCCCTTCCCCTCAAGATATCACTCTCAGGTGACTTTTCTCTTGAAACGAACCCACTTTTGATTGAGTCACAAATACTTAACTCGAAGTCCGGCGAGTCCATCCCAGTGCCACCCAGCCTCACCGAATCGGACATAGACCCTCCTAGACTATGCCCCAGCCCCAGCCCTAGCCCCAGCCCCAGCCCAGGCCCTGAAGCGCCCAGGCCAGACCCTTTCTTCGCCAAGGATGGAGAAGAGGAGTTTCCCAGCAGCGCCTGCATCTGAAGCTCCGCCGCCGAGAAGGGATCATAGGGAGAAGTGTCCCCAAGTCTGCATGGAGAGGATAACCCAGTGATAGGAGGGGTAGCCGGGCAGCACCGAGACAGGAAGGAGAGAGGTAAGACCAGTGTGTGGTGAGTGGGAGGCAGACAGGTGCAGGCAAGCAGCATGGGATGAAAGACAAGTGTTTGTTTGAGTCATTGTGCAAACAACCCGACAGGAAGCGGTATAGCAGTCAGGCTGCAAACCCCAAGCCATCATGCACACACTCCAGTAATGGTTAGTATTTATATACAAGTCCACTATACTATGGAAAAATTATTTACATTGTTAATCAAAAATATAAAAGATTTAATAAGAAAAAAATATGATCATAATATTTTGTATGGCAAGCAAGAAAGAATGAGTAGCTCAAGATGCAGTAAACATTTGTTATGAAGTAGTAACACTGAAAGAAAAGAAGAATAAAAAACATACAGAAGCACACTACAACACCACAGGTACACAATATTACCTTTTTTGATTGGTGAGTTTTGGAGATTTCGATCTTTTGTTCATTTTGTTATCTTTCCCATTCTCCTTCATCCTATTTTCACTTCCCGAGCTGACAAGTGATTTGAACATGGCATAGTCTCTCCTCGATATGATAACTCCAGACTCATACTCCTCCAAGGACCCAGGCGGTGCAGCCACCCCTTGACGGCGCTCATTTTCTCTTCTAGGAGCTCTGGAGCGAGAGACATGCAATCGCTTCTCCGGATAGACTGAACTGTTCGATTGAGATACACTACTGCTGTGACCATTTACATTACAGTTCTTTTGGTCATCAAATTTCCTCCCACTGGCATATTTATCCGCAGTCCTCAAAGTATCACCATTTCTGCTCTCAACACACTTTTCTTCACTACAATTATCACTGTTTCTGTCAAGTTTTCGAATTGTTTCTTTCTGTGTTATTTCTCTGGAGCGATTGTTTCTTCTTCTGCCTGTTAATCTTTTTTCAGTACCACCTGTCCTTTCAATAGACATCGTTCTTCTTCTATCTAAATGCTTCCCTTCCACACCATATGTCATCTCCTTAGACACAGCCCTTCTGTCTGCAACTCCTTCCCTAACACCATCAGTCCTTTCGTTCGAAGCAGCTCTTTTCCTGTCTGCATATCCTATTTCTCCACCCTTTCCTGTCCCTTCACTGAACGGTAACCTCTTTCTGTCAGCATATTTACTTTCTCCACTAGTTCTTTCGTTAGACTGCGCTCTCCTCCTACTTATTGAACCTCCTTCCACATTACTTGCTGTTCTTTCGTTAGACGGTAACCTTCTTCTTCCGTCTTCTACCTCACCCACCTCCTCTCTCTTACGTCTCAAAAGTTCCCTGACACTCTCTCGGTTGGCACTCTTCACGTTGTGTGGACGACCAGCTATCGTTGGTGCAGGTGTCTTATGGAATGGCTCCAAGTCACTCGCATTCTTGTGGAGCGGCTGGAGTTCACGTTTTCGATAAGACTTGTCTCCGTTGACCCACGAATCATTGTGGTCACTGTTTGCGTGCTTTTCCGTCCGGTAGGCCTGCCTTGCATTGTTCCATGAAGAGGAGTATTCAATGTCCTGAGTGTTCTTTATCCTGTACTCGCCGTCTTCCCAATGTTCATCCTCGAAATGAACTGATCGAGGTCTTCCAAAGTAACTCGCTTCAGCACCTTCATCGTCGCCGCTCACTGAAGTGGACGACTTGAGAAAGTTTTCCTCCGTCGGAATATCAAGGCATCCATCCGGCTCCTCGTCCTCGTCTTCGCTGTACTGGAGTTCCTGCAGGACTTCATTGTCACTATCTGGATCAAGGATATTCGAGCCAATCCCTGAATCTATGATGTAACTTGAAGCAACAAAATCGACCCCGGAATCACTTGCGTCAACCGAAGTTGTAGTGTCATCACTGTTGGAACTAATTTTCCTCTCCAAATATTCACCATTTTTCTTAGTACTTTCCCAATTACATTTATTCTTCAAGTTTTCTTCCATCACTCGGGCACTGGCAATTTTCTCGTGAGTCCACTCCTCCTCCTCCTCCTCCTCCTCCTCCTCCTCCTCCTCCTCCTCTTCCTCCACCAACGTGACTTCAAGTTCCAACGTCTTTGTGTGATTTTCTACATCGTCAATCAAGTCTGTTTTAATCATTTTCTTTTTCTGATTTACTTTATCTTTCTCCACTTTACTGCATATTTTGTTATCGGATAACAAGGGAAGACCCAGACAGACAGAGAGAAGGAATGGGAAGAGAATATTAATGGTTAGTTCTGAGTGCTGTTAAGAGATCTGCTAAGTGAGCCGGTGCATTTAGGCCATAGTACAAGAGGGGATTTTTACAACTCACATGGAGGAGTTGTAACTAATATCATGTTAGTTTCTTCAGCCTTTGTTATAGTTACAAGTTAAAAGTTAGTGCGTGCGAATCTTAGTGCGTGCGAATTTTGTTTATAAACTAGTTTAAGATATGACATGATAAAGACACTGTACATCATTGTCTTTAGTAAATTAATAATAATATAATAGTATATATATATGATATGACTGTAAGGTTACTTTGCGTGTATACATTCATTAAAATATAGTCATTAAAATACTGCAGCACTCAAGTATTCCTTCAGAGTGACATAACAAAGTATAACTCAGTGTTTGACTTACTTGGAGAAGCTTTCCTGGCGTGATATGGAGCACCTGGGCGTTGTGTCACCAGCCTCGTCTCCTTCAGGCTCTCCTCTCTTGGGACTCGACCCAAAGCACACGCTGAACACCCAATACACGTTAGCATGAATGAAAAACCTCAGAATGAGCTATACTTTACACACACTCATGTCAATTCATACGGAAACTATTCAGAAATATAATAAAATACTTATCAAAGTTGACTTAATAGTGCAAAATATGAGCCATTCCATGATGAGTGTGAAGGGAGGCTAACCTGGCCATCATGTCCGAGGCAAGGTCCCTGCGGCGGGCCATTGGGGCGTTGGAGGCAGTGCGGCGGAGGGAAGTGCGCGCCGCCCTCTGCCGCAGGACAGGAGAACTCAGAGCCGATAACGAAGACCTCCCGGGTTGATTCCTGGATAGACCGTAACTAGACTGCCCATAGCCTGATGACTGTCCGTAGCCTGATGGCTGTCCATAGCCTGATGACTGTCCGTAGCCTGATGACTGCCCATAGCCTGATGACTGTCCGTAGCCTGATGACTGTCCATAACCTGATGACTGTCCATAGCCTGATGACTGGCCATACCCTGTTGACTGTCCATAACCTGATGACTGTCCGTAACTTGACTGTCCATAGCTCGAAGACTGGCCATACCCTGATGACTGTCCGTAGCCTGTAGAGTGGCTGTGCTTTGACTGTCCATAACCAGAGGAGTGGCCGTACTCCCTGCTGCCTCCCGTCACTTTTCATCCAAGACAATAATAACAAACATGAATTACATACACGAAGAAAATATTTACATGTCAATTGTTATACATACAAATACCAATATCTTATCTTCACATCAGTATCAAATCACACACACTGAAAACACATCTTAGCACGAAGTTACACGGATATTGCATGAAGTTGAGTGATGTAATAATATGTGTTGAGTAAAAACGTCATTATTAGGGTGTAAGTGAAACTGCTGAGGGTCGATGAGAGTGTTGAGGTAATACACAACAGTTTATGGCACAGTGGTACAGTACATACCTTCATCCTCATCAGGGGCGTCAGCTTGTAAGGAAGGGAAAGGTTAGCATAATAATAAGTGGTCTGTAAAATTGTCTAAATGTGTCATTGTACTGACTATGGAAACCAGTCAATTTTAATGAATAAGGATACATAATACATAAAAAAAAACCTAACACATTACTGCCCTTGACTCCTCGCTATCGTCATCTCTGTTTGTATTACTTTAAAATAGTACACAAAATAATATGTATATATACCTTGCATCTTCATGCTATCCAACGCTCACTCACATCCCTCAAACTCTCCCCTTGACTCCCCCCAGGGTCAGTATAACTCCTTGACCTTCAAAATGCGTCTCGTGCAATGCGGCAGTAAGGTGAATAAGCCGATATCTGATTGCAAAGATGTACGTGCATTACTGATTGAAAATTCCTCCCCGTCTTGACTTATGATCCAGTAATGTCCAGTGTTAAGAGGAAGCATATTCACCCAGTGCGTCACTCCGCTGTCCACTACGCCACAAACTTGACTCTCTCTCACTCTCTCTCTCTCTCTCTCTCTCTCTCTCTCTCTCTCTCTCTCTCTCTCTCTCTCTCTCTCTCTCTCTCTCTCTCTCTCTCTCTCTCTCTCTCTCTCTCTCTCTTTCTCCGCATCATGCAACATTCACCACACAGTTCTCGTTAAGGCACCGCTGAATCACACTCGTCTACCCACATTCGTTATGACCAAGTTCTCAACATTCACCCCAATGAGAGGAAACAGGTGCTTGTCTGTACCAGTCACATCCACCCACCCACCTACCCACACACACACACCCACACACACACACACACCCACACATACACCCACACACACACACTGCTTGGTAGCTCAATGGTTACGTCTCGGCCTGTAACTCGGTATGCTCGAGTTCGCGCCTTGTTGAAGGTGCAAAGTTTCACTGATGATCAAGCAATTGCTGTCCTCCTTGAGCAAGAGGATGGTGTGTGTGGTGTGTGAAAGGTCACAGCTTTACTTATAGATCGGGCTATAATGAGGAGAGGGGGGGAGGGTGATGGCTGGTGATCAGGAGTACAGCGCGTGATCCTCAAGACCATGGTGAATCACACACACACATGCGCGCGCGCACCACTGAGCCATTCATAAAAGTAAAGGGGAAAGTTTATATCAAAGATCAAAGTGACAGAGACGTAAGGGATCGAGACGAGACACTCACAAGACTTGAGCATGTTGGTGAAATGTCTCCCGGCAGAGCGACCGAGAGACATGGTGGTGCCTATGGAGGAGGCGACAGAGGGGCGCCGCGAGGAGGAGGTGGAGGAGGGGGCAGGAGGGTGGTGCGGGGGAGGACTGACGTGGCGACCTGTTGTGAAGGTGAGAGGGAGTGGAGGTAAAAAAAAAAAAAGACACGCATTAATTTTTACGTTACGTTACTACATTAAACAGAGAAAATATTCATTATACAACCACAAACAAGTGACAATAATGCTGCAAAGAGTGAAGCAGGTCCAGGGTGCAGGTTTGAAGGTGGCACGAGGACGAGAAGGGGTGCATTCAACGTGGTATGGTCGTTGGCGTAGCAGGAGGAGGGCGGGGCGGGGTGGTTGAGGAGAGGGACTGACGGGAGCGGTGTCAGGACAGTTCAAGGTCACAGCTTCCAACCCGTCTCGCGAGAGGTAAACAGTAAACACAGTATATTCCCACTGACCTGTAGGAAGCGGCGGGCTGGTGTGGCGGCTTATGGACCTCGTGGGGCTGTGGTGGCGGGCCTGGAGGGGAGGACTAAGCTCCCTGAGGGCGTAGGGCTGAGGGACGGGCAAGGGCGTGTGGCTGGTGCTGGGTGGTGGGATGGAGGAGATGACATCACTTTTCTTGGGCGCCCGCCACCCATTCTGACCAGGTTTGGGTGGTATGTACTGCAATACAAGACATGCTTAGGCTACTCCCGGGTGCCTGCCTCTGCAACTAACGCCGTCCATTAACGTGTCTTTCTCTCTCTACATCCGCACTCAAAGGTTAATAAGGATCCTTGACTCCCGGCTGGTCGCGGTTGTCTATATGTATGAGGCGGGCATTGTTTGTTGAAAATTTGCCACGGTTGTGATAAGGATTTAACGAGGAACCAATATTTTATACACCTTGTCAGTTATTATTTGTTTTCTCTCTTCTTTCCTTTCATTCTCCATTGCCTAAATATAATTCCCTACCTCCCTCTTTATCTCCTACCTCCCTGCTTTCCCATCTCCCTCCTTTCCTCCTGCCATGGTAACTAACACCACACAGGAGGATGAGTCTCTTCGTTGTAACTAGAGGTCGCTGGGACTGCCAACGCAATGCTGACGTGAGGAGGGAGAGTGGGCCAGCTTGGGACCACCTGGCTGGGTAATGACGAGGGAGGGATTCCAAGCACTCCAATACCATAACCAGACAACTAGAGATGCAGACAGACAGACAGGCGTATATACAAACAGGCAAGTAGACAAGCACGCAGACATACACTAGGGTTATCAAATTGCACCGACAGACAGACAGGCAGAAAGATAAATACTTGAACACATTGGTAAGGAAACAGATTGATGTGTTTATTTTTCTCCCCGGTCATTCAATTAAAGGGACTTGCTTATCCTGTCTAACGCAGTGCTCCTCTCACCACATGCCACCACCAACGTCACTACCTCACAACCTCCACCATGGACACTGTAACCTCTCCACTGTACAAGGTCACCAAGGCAAGTGGACCACCATCTCCACAATCTTCCTGTTTCTTGGCGTCTCATAATGGAACAAGAAAATAATCCATTTTGAGGAAGGAGGAGAAGGAGGAGGAAGAAGAAAAGGAAGATTGCACCACGCAGCTCCACACATGCAGAACATAACAGTAGTCATCCTCCACTGGTCACAGCACGAGTATGACATGTGACAAGGTCAAACTGGCATCCCTGACCCACACTTGGTCACACATTCTCCCACCTCGTCACACATCCTCCCTCACCACCACCCCTTTACCTGGCCTCTCACGCTCCTTCCTCCCCCTCCCCAGCACACCTGGACCTTCTTCCCCACCTTAACACATACTAACACTCCAACCACACACCGCATTAATGTCCCCACCACAAACATTTCACTCCCCCAATACTCCTCTACTCCATGTCATCCATCCCACACACTCCGATACCAGAGGGCTCCCACACACTCCCTCCTACGCATGACCACCACCTTTAAACACCACCACCACCACCACCATCACCACTCACCCTCCACACATGGCAACAGCACCTCACTATCATCACAACACCACCACCACCGCCGCCACCAATGACCTCAAAGGGAAAGTGAAGGTGAGCCGGATGCCTCCATCTCCCTCCTTCGCCCCTCTTTCAATCCCTTTACTCTTGCTCTCCTTCCCTCCCTTCTCCCTCCCTGCCTTCACCCCCTTCCTCCTTTGGGTGGGACGTGATATCAGCCACATATGCCCTGGCTACCTGCTGCAACCACAATTGCCACTACCACCACCACCACCATCACCACCAACACCACCACCACCACCACCATCACCTCCAACACCAGCACCACCAACACCATCACCACCACCACCACCACCACAAAAAAAAAAAAAACACCACTACAGCTACAAGAAGCCCCACAACCATCTGTTTTTATCAATGACAAAGCAGCAGTAATAATAATAATAATAGTAGAAGTAGTAATAGTAGTAGTAGTAGTAGTAGTAGTAGTAGTAGTAGTAGTAGTAGTAGTAGTAGTAGTAGTAGTAGTAGTAGTAGTAGGAGTGGTAGTAGTAGTAGTTGAAGTAGTAATTTTTTTCCAACACATGTTTTTAGTGTAAAGATAATATCTATGAACGAAT
>JAXIVD010006874.1:15000-17500 GCA_036785275.1 Cancer borealis | reverse complement strand
TAGATGACACCTATTCCACCCACCTGCTTCCCTTCCACTACCATCTGGCCTATAAATGGTTACAATATGTGGGAGGGAAATACGGGAAATTGTAGCGGTCCGGATATCATAGTCACCCCTTGTATCCTTAAAGAAACGGAAATGAGCACCGTGGCAATGCGTACCTCACTGCACACTACCTTACCTTGACTTATTAACAGATGACAGGTAGAGTGAACACCTACACTAATTACACATAAGGATTTAGACTTAGAGTGACTGTGTGGAAGGATGGAAGGATGGAAGGAAAGGAAGGGAGGGGAGGAGTAGGAATAGGTAACAGAAGAAAGGAAGGAAGGAAGGAAGGAAGGAGGGAGAGGCTATAGGGAAAGGAAATTAAGGGAGGGAGAGGGAAGGAGGTAATGTAGGGAAGAGATGAAGTTTAGGGCTAGAGAGAGGAACTTGGCAATGTGATCAGAGGGGCCGTGTGTGTATGTGTGTGTGTGTGTGTGTGTGTGTGTGTGTGTGTGTGTGTGTGTGTGTGTGTGTGTGTGTGTGTGTGTGTGTGTGTGTGTGTGTACGTGCAGCCTCTCTACATATACTGTTGAAGTTGGTTGAAGATAATATAGCCAAGTCTGGGTTGGTTTGGTTTGGTCTGAAATGGTTTGGTATGGAATGGTTTGGGCTGAAATGGTTTGGGCTGAAATGGTACTTAGAGGTCACTGGGTTGAGTCTGGGTGAGGGAGTAAGTTTGATTAAGTTTCTATCTATATCTAAGCTCGTTATTATTGGTATTTTGCTTATCATCATCATCATCATCATTATACACACACACACACATACACACACACACACACACACACACACACACACACACACACACACACACACACACACACACACACACACACACACACATCATCATCATTCCATTTGCCTCTATGAACATAAAATCCAAAGAATAGCATTAAAACCACAACGCTCTTTCATGTCGGTGTTGTGTTGTTTAGTGTTGAGTGAGTGAGTGAGTGAGTGAGTGAGTGAGTGAGTGAGTGAGTGAGTGAGTGAGTGAATCTTGCAACACACTGAATTAACAAAAAGCAAGCCGTGTGAATACATACGAAAAATTATGAAAGGTATTACACAAAACGGCTTTGCTTGTAGTGTTGCTGTAAAAACACACACACACACACACACACACACACACACACACACACACACACACACACACACACACACACACACACACACACACACACACACACACACACACACACACACACACACACACACACACACACACACATACATAGTGAATATTAATTTATGCGGAACACTGTAAATAAATTAAAAAAAAAAAAAAAAAAAAAAAATTATGCGTACCAGGAAAGCGAGTTTTCTCTCCTAGATTAATTACCATCAAAGAAAAGTTCCATTTAAGCATCAAAAAGATATGAGGAAAACGAGGAAGGGGGAAGAAAAAATAATCCAGGATACTTAAATTAGCACCGTGTGTAAGTAAGGTAAGGTAAGACTGTTCTAATTAACCAGGTAGGGCCAGGTAGAGGGGGTGTGGACGGCAGGTAAGGGGGGGCGTTGAACCAGGTAAAGAGAGGGAGGGGGAGGGAGAGAGGGAGAGAAATTTCTGGTTCCCTTAATTGAAATGTCTGTTTTTCTAAGGATTCCTCAGGTTTTTGTTGGTTAGATTATGTAAAAGTGTTGAGTGTGTTTAGGTTACATTATATATATATATATATATATATATATATATATATATATATATATATATATATATTGTGTGTGTGTGTGTGTGTGTGTGTGTGTGTGTGTGTGTGTGTGTGTGTGTGTGTGTGTGTGTGTGTGTGTGTGTGTGTGTGAGGAGGAGGAGGAAGTTAGGGAGGTTTTGAGTTGTGGGTTGTGGTTATGGTTGTAGATTGCAGGTTGTAGTTGTGGTTGTGGGTTGTGGTAGTGGGTTTTTGGTTGTGGTTGTAGGTTGTGGTTGTGGGTTGTAGGTTGTGGGTTGTGGTAGTGGTAGTGGTTGCGGTTGCGGTTGTGGGTGTGGTTGTGGTAGTGGTTGTGGTAGTGGGCTCATCTTGGTGTATTTAACGTTAAACTGTTAATTAATGGTAACAGTTTAGTGGAGGCTCACACACCTTTTGTTACTGTGGATTAGAAGTCATCAAGGTTATACTGGCATGTTTGTACACTTCAGAATATAAGACCGGGGGGGGGGAGGGGGGTAAATAGCATATGTAGGGGGGGAGAGGGAAACCGAGTCCTGTTTTACCTCCCTTCCTTCCCTATACACACACATACATACATACATATATACACACACACATTCCCACCGTCCTGGCTTCACTATTTTGTTTGTACACATTTTTTTTGGGGGGTATATAATTTTTGGTCAAATAAAAACGTTGTGTGTGTACAGCCGATTAGCCAATGATTCCGCCGAAAAATATAACCCATTTTTCTACTTTGAGTCAAAATAGGAGTTTCATGTTTGATATTAATTAAA
>JAXIVD010006874.1:7500-10000 GCA_036785275.1 Cancer borealis | reverse complement strand
GTGTGTCACTCCCTCACACACACACACACACACGAGACGACCCTCACACCCCAATTTCCTCATTATTTTCCTGACTTTTTAACACCACCACCACCACCACCACCACCACCACCACCACCACCAGTACAGAGCCTAACACTAAGCCAATACTGATGAGGAGACCAAGACGGCTTACTTACGATGAAACTAATGACTACTACTACTACTACTACTACTATATATACACACACACACACACACACACACACACACACACACACACACACACACACACACACACACACACACACACAACAACAACAACAACAACAATAACAATAACAATAACAATGGTAATCACACACAAACACAAACATTAATCCACAACAACTAGCTTCAAATTGTATAAAGTTAGGTTCAGAATTTCATGGGATCAGTTATTTTCTTCCCCAAGGCTGTAGGATGGATGGAGGGGAGAGTCCTGTTTCCCCTGGGGCTTGTACTGGTAAGGGAGGAAATGTAGGGAAGAGGGGAAGGATAAGGGAACGGTTTGCTAGTATATGGAGGAAGGGAAGGGAGTGTAGGGTAAGAAGGGAAGGTAAGGGAACGGATTGCTAGTATATAGAGGAAGGGAAGGGAAGTGTAAGGGGAAGGAGGAAGGATAAGGGAGTGTAAGGGGAAGGGATAAGGGAATAATTTGCAGCTGTATTGAGGTAAGAGAGTGGATTTGTAAGGCTAGAAAGGGAGATAAATGTAGGATAAGGGGGAAGGTTAAGTTAAGGGTAAGGTAAGGATAAGGGTAAGGGTTTATAAGGGTAAAAAGAGTGAGTATTTGTAGGATATAAGAGGGGAGGTTAAGTTAAGGGTAGGGTAAGGGAAGGGTAAGGGTGGGAAGGGTGCGAGGAGGTTGTCATCTGGTTTCCCATAACACTGCCGCCGCTGCTCTTGTCTTGAACGTGGCGGGAAGGCAGCCGCTGTAAGCCTCTCTGAATCACTCGCCTTGAGGATATTCTGGTTCTAATCTGTGCTTACACTCTGTCCCTCTATCGCTCTCTCACTGTCTCTATTGTATCCCTCTCTCTCTCTCTATTTCTCTCTCCCCCCCTCTCTCTCTCTCTCTCTGAGCTCCTCCAGGTTATGAAGGCGTAGGAGGAGGAGGAGGAGGAGGGTTGAGATTGAGTTGTGGAAGGGTCGAAGTGGCAGTAAAGAGTAGTTTATATGGTAGTGGTGGTGGTGGTGGTGTGTGGTGGTGTGTGGTGGTGTGTGGTGAGTGGAAGAAGTGTGTTACTATTGCATTTTCTCACCCTTGAAGGAGGAAGACAAGGAGGAGGAGGAGGAGGAGGAGGAGGAGGAGAAGGAGAAGGAGAAGGAGGAGAATTAATAACAGTGACAGGAACAGAAGCCAGACAGATAGATAGACAGACAGGTAGATAGACAGATAGATACATAGATACCCAACACCCACCTTCACCCACCCCGTCACCCACACACCCACCCACACACCTACCCATCCCCCCCATCCATCTTACATCCCTCTCATGAGCTGCGTTACTGATTGGCAAACGTTCACATCAGCAACACGAGGGAGAGAACGTTTCTGTGACGTCGTGTTCTGTGCTAAACGTTCGCAATATCGACCAACGCATCCACGATTCGCAAAGCTGTAACGCTAAATAGTCCAATTACGTATTATTGCTCTGTTTTATGTCCACACTCATTGCGGAGGAGGAGGAGGAGGAGGAGGAGGAGGAGGAGGAGGAGGAGGAGGAGAGGGGGTAGACAGATGACAGTGGAATTTGACAGGTAAAGAAAAGTAAACGCCCACATTTTTTTTGTTTTTGTTACACATTTGTCATTCTTCTGTTGTGTAAAAAAGGAAAATCACTTGAAATAAAACAACAGTATAAAAAATAAAATAAATGAAAAGTCGACTGGGATACAAAAAATCATAAATAAAATAATATATATAACAGAAACAATAGACTTAAGGTTAGGTTAGATTAGGTTAGGTTAGGTTAGGTTAGGTTAGTTTAGGTTAGGTTAGGTTAGATTAGGTTAGGTTAGGTTAGGTTAGGTTAGGTTAGGTTAGGTTAGATTAGTTAGGTTAGATTAGTTAGGTTAGGTTAGGTTAGATTAGATTAGGTTAGTTAGGTTAGGTTAGTTAGGTTAGATTAGTTAGGTTAGGTTAGGTTAGGTTAGGTTAGGTTAGGTTAGTTAACTAGTCTTAAAAAAAATATATATTGTAATTCATTAAAAGAAACGAGAAAAAAACTATATAAAAAAAACTATGAAACTATTAAAACACAGAGGATAATATTGATGAAGGAAGGCTGTTGTAAGTTTAACCCGAGGTGACGTTAAGGGCAGTCTGGCGCGGACGTGTTGAGGCGAAGACCCGGTGTGTGTGTGTGTGTGTGTGTGTGTGTGTGTGTGTGTGTGTGTGTGTGTGTGTGTGTGTGTGTGTGTGTCTTGACAGCGAGGAGGGAGGAGGAGAAGCAAAAAGATGAGGAGGAGGAGGAGG
>JAXIVD010006874.1:0-5000 GCA_036785275.1 Cancer borealis | reverse complement strand
TTTTTTTTTGTGTGTGTGTGGTTGTTCTATTTTATTTAAGCCTTTCGTGTGTCTATGTGTGTGTGTGTGTGTGTGTGTGTGTGTGTGTGTGTGTGTGTGTGTGTGTGTGTGTGTGTGTGTGTGTGTGTGTGTGTGTGTGTGTGTGTGGTGTGTGTTTAGAGGCTAATTGCATGCTATTTTTGCCTTCATATATGATGGTGGTGGTGGTGGTGGTGGTGGTGGTGGTGTGGTGGTGGTGGTGGTGGTGGTGGTGGTGGTGGTGGTGGTGGTGGTGGTGGTGGTGGTGGTGGTGGTGGTAGCCTAGGCAAGAAAGATACAAGAACATAAATAACAAAAGTTTCTCAATCTTTTTTATTTCTCATATTTTATTACATTGGCACTGTGTACTACATGCATTCCTACCTCTCTTTCTCTCTCTCTTTCTCTCTTTCTCTCTTACTCTCTCTATCTTTATTATCTTTACCACTTCCTCCACTATTCTCATTAAGTATACCATTACACCTCAACATTCTAACCAACCATTCTCCATTGTCTGTTTGCATCTCTCGGTTAAGCTTTTGAACCGTGTCTATCTATTCCTCATCCTCATCCTCCTTCACACTCTGTCTATACTCTGTCCATCCGTCTGTCTGTCTAAATTACTGGGTTTTCGTAGCTCCCCTGTGTGTACCCCGAGCTAGTGTATTGCAGGTAGGATAGGTAGATGGTAGGAGGAGGAGGAGGTGGATGGTAGGTAGGTAGAGGAGGAGGAGGAGCCTTCATTCACTGTGCAAGGTATTGTTGTTCTGGCAGTTAATTGAGTGTAGAGAATGAGAGAGAGAGATAGAGAGAGATAATAAAAAAGAGAGACACAGAGAGATAAAAGAGAGAGGGAAAGTTACGTGAAAAATTCTAAAACTAAACAACCAGGTTCCTACATTCCTTCTCTCCACCACTCTCCTCCTACGTTGTGTTGAGTAATGTTCCTCTTCCTCCTCCTCCTCCTCCTCCTCCTCCTCCTCCTCCTCCTCCTCCTCCTCCTCCTCCTCCTCTTAGTGAATACCTCGAGGCTCCTAATACACTTCCTCGTCACACAACGTTTAAAGCCTGAGATTGTGTAGGGAGGCAAAGACGTCTAGGTGTTGAGTTTAGTGATATTGTATAACGTCACGAAATGGTGTTGCCTTTGTGAGACTGTTAAGTAAATGGTGTTTGCTTTGGTGTGTGTGTGTGTGTGTGTGTGTGTGTGTGTGTGTGTGTATGTGTGTGTGTGGTGGATTAGAGGGGGCTAAAGGGAATAGGTAGTGTAGGAATGTAGGGCAATGTAGGAATAAAGGGGAAGCTATTCTACCCAGGAAGTGGAAGAGTATTAGGAGTAATTACAGAAAGAAAATTCAAAGAGAAGAGAAGGTTTAATAGTAGTTGAAACAGAACAAGTTGCAGGAACGGGAAGGAAGGAGGAATAATAACAGGATGAGGAGGAGGAGAATGGTAAGAATGAGAAGGATAATGACCAAGAGGAAGAAGAGGAGGAAGAGGAAAGAAATAACAATGAAAACAACAAAAGTTAGACTATGAAGAGAAGGAGGAGAAGGAAACTAGGAGGAAGGAGGAAGAGGAGGAAGATGATAATTCCATGTTTTATAACCACGTTAAGCCAAATGAGGGAGATGAACAGTAAAACAGAGTAAAAAGGAATTGAGTAAGACAGAAAAAGTAAGATTGAAGGAAAGATAGAGAGGAAACATGATAAGAGACAGACAAGGGAATGATGACAAGGGAAATGTAAGGAGTTTAGAGGAAAACAGACGCAGGTGTGATGCTGTAATAAGGAGAACACAGGTGACTGATACCACTAAATACGAATAATTATATAAAAACCACAACATAGACGATTTTTTTTTCTAGTTCTGGTATATAAATATCTCTCAATTATTTTTTAACTCCTAGTAAATATCTTGCATTAGGATTTTTTTTATTTAAACGAATTAGTGTTGATTTAAATGTCAATATATCTTTTTATTTATTTTTTTATATTTTTGTATCTTCAAAGAAATCCGTACACGTATATATATTTTTTTTTTTTTTAGTAAAGAGAGAATAATTACAAGTCTTGCTAATTAATGTTTGGAAGGAAAGGAGATGAAATGAGGAAAAGAAGAACCAGATAAAGGATGGAGACAAGGAAGATGAGGAGAAAAAAAAAATACAATAATAAGATCCACAGAGATGATGATGATAAGAGGAGGAGGAGGAGGAGGAGGAGGAGGAGGAGGAAGAGGAGGAGGAAAATGAGAAAACTAAGAAAGAGGAAGAGGAGAAGGAGGACGATGACAAGGGAAGAAAGTAGAGCAAGAAGAGGGAAGGGAAGGAATATTGGAGGAGGAGGAAGATAGAAGGAGATTTAGAACACGAAGCAGGAGAGGGAAATGAGGAGGAGGAGGAGGAGGAGGAGGAGAAAGAGGAGGAGGATAGAGCCATATTCATGCATTGTAATGTTTAAAGGCTCTCAGGACCACTAGATAATTTAATAATGGTGCGTGCAGGGGGGGGGCTAGGGGGAGGGGGGCGGGGAGGAAAGGGGGGGCGGCTCTCCCTCCTCCTTACCCTGAGACGCAAACTTTGTCCTGCAGAAAAAGAAAAAGAAAAGCAGTAAAGCAATGTTTAATATGCAGACTTTTCCTCTCTCTGTGTGTGTGTGTGTGTGTGTGTGTGTGTGTGTGTGTGTGTGTGTGTGTGTGTGTGTGTGTGTGTGTGTGTGTGTTTGTTTGTATCATTAATCTGTTTGGTTATTAGTCTATCCATCAATATCAGTGTCAGTGTCAGTTTTATCACCAGTTACGAGGTTGGAAAATTCTCTCTCTCATTTTTTTTTCCTCTCTCTCTCTCTCTCTCTCTCTCTCTCCATGCAATTTGATATATTTTGTAATCTGAATTTGATTTGTCGTGTCGTCGTGTTCCATCATATTATTGAGTATTTTTTTCATATCTTTTTCATCATTTACCTACATTTTTTTAAATTATCGTTCACCATCAGTTCATCTATTCATACCATTGATCATCGTATCTTTTTTCTTTGTTACGTAACCTTTACATCCTCACCAATATCACACTTTTCCTAACCTAACTAACTAACTAACCTTTCAATGCCCTTATTACTATTATCTATCATATATTCATTTATCTATTTATTCATTTATTTATTACTATTATATATCATTAATTATTTCATGTACGTCTATTATAACTGTGTGCATTTCCTCCATTACTGTCTTGCAACGCTTCAGTTAACAATACCCTGGGTCTAATTGGGTAGTTATCGCCTGGTGTTGTTAGTAATGGCGTGTGTTGCTTTGAGTGTTGCAGGAAGTGGCACTCTCTCGCTTGGCATTTGCTTGAGGCTTGGCACTGAAGGGTAGGTATAGAATGAGTGGCACTGATAGGGTGGTAGTGAAGGGCTGGTAGTGAAGGGATGGTACTGAGAGGGTGGCACTGTGAGGGTGGCACTGAGAGGGGTGGCACTGGAGGGAGACGTGATTGCATTAATGTATAACTAGAATGACGGTGTTATTGGATTCCTCAGGTAATTGGGATGTGTAAGTAAACCTCAGATGAAGGGAAACTATGAGGAAGGTGAAGGGACAGGAAAATGATGAAGGTGAAGGGAAAGGAAAATGATGAAAATATAAGGAAAATGAAATAGATGAAGGGAAAAATACGAGAATGTAAAGTAAAGTAAAAATTAAATCAGAAATAATAAATAGAAAATAAAAAAAACTTAGGATTATTATAAAATGAATCAATGCAGAACTAAATGTATGGATAGTGAAATAGATGAATAGTCGGATACAAGGAAAAAAACATGAAAATTTGAGAGAAGTCAAAATTAAATGAGAAATAATATAGAAGAAAAGAGAATAAACTAGGGCAAAGAAATGATGTGATGAAAGTGTAGGTAAAGAGAAAGGGATGAATAATTATGTATATTAAGAAAAAAACAAAAAAAACACGAGAATGAAAGACAAAGTAAAAATTTAGATCAAAAAAATTATGACCAAAAAACTTACGATTATTACAAAACGAATGGATGGAGAGAAGAGGGAAAAAAAATTAATGATAAAAATGTATAGACAAGGAAATAGATTAATAATTAGGAATAAAAAGGACAACATGAGAATATATAAAAAAACAATAAAAAATGAAATAGAAAAATGTAGAATTATAAAAAAAACTAATTAATACACAGAAAGTAAATATGATACAAAAAAAAATATATATAACAGATAAGATAAATAAATAAAATAAAAACTAGAAATCAGGACAACAAAAATACACGAAAAAATAAAAACAATATAGAAATAAAATCAAAAATATAAAAAGAAAAACGAAAGTCTGATTAAAAGATAACGAAAAATTTATGCAAAGAGAGAGAGAGAAAAAAATAAATAAATTCAGGAAGAAATAGATAACAAGAGAAGGAAAGAAGGAAGGAAAGGAAGGAAGGAAGGAAAGGAAGGAAGGAAGGAAGAAAGGAAAGGAAGGAAGGAAGGAATAGGTTGAAACAGGGAGAGAATAGAATCTGAATGAATATATAAATGAAGGAAGGAAGGAAGGACAGAATGAAGGAAGGAAAGAAGGAAAAAATGAAGGAAGGAGGGAAGGACAGAATGAAGGAAGGAAGGATAGAGGAAAGTAGAGTAAATATTAAAAAAAAAAAAACATAACATAACTGAACGAATGAAGGAAAAAGGAAATGAATGAAGGAATGAAGGAAGGAAGGAAGGTTTAGACAGGTAAGGTGTCGGGTGTTATGTTCCCAGCAATAAGTGCCTCATTCTCCTCTTACATTATAATCATTAAACTCCCCTCACCCCACCCACTACCCCTTCCTCCCCCTCACTACAACCCCCCACCCTTAACCCCATCCCCCCAACACCCCGTAACCACCCCCTCCCCTCTCCCCTGCTTCCCTGTGACCAATTCTCGTCGTTAAATGCTCTTTTGCTTTCCTCTTAAACTGT